>CM068842.1:51515573-51747007 GCA_028554795.2 Sinohyriopsis cumingii | reverse complement strand
TGCCTTCATCAGCGACTAATGTTGATCATGTGACCATATGATATTGCCAAAACTTTTGAATGCTTAAGATATTTATGCTCAGAGTGGGGAAATTACTAATGATCATGAATTATCCAGAGCAAGGAAGCAACCTTTGTAGGTGTTAGAAATTAATAGTTTTAGATAGTTTGCATTACCAGCTTCTGACACGATTGTTTTTTGTTGATATGAAGTTTTGATTTCTTTCTGTTTTCAGTTAAGTGGGTCAGAAGTTGTTGTTATTGGTATGGAGTTTAACGCCATTTTTCAGCACAAAGTAGGCTTTACATGGCAGCCAGCATAACTGGTGGAGGAAGAACCTGGGAAAACTCGGGTTAGAACCACCTACTTACAGGAAGCTACTGGCAAGCTATCTCATGCATTCACATTGGCCTAGCCTGAGACTCTAACTCATGCAGACAGAGGTGAGATGTTAATGATCTGTAACGGTGTGGACTTTAGACCACTTGGCCACTTGGGGCACCAGTTACAGGTCAAAAGTTGTTGTCATTGTAGGGTTTAATGCCATTTTTCAGCACACGATAGGCTTTACATGGTGGCCAGTATTAATGGTGGAGGAAGAAGCTGGGAAAGCCCTGGAAAGAACCACCAACCCACGAGAAGCTACTGGCAAGCTTTCTCACATAACCACATTGGCCGAATCCGAGACTTGAACCCATGCACACAGAGGTGAGATGGCAGTGATCTGCAACAGAGAGCGCTTTAGACCACTCGGCCACTCGGGGTCCCATGTCAAAGGTAGCAAATTGCTTAATTTGAAAGTGTAAAATGGGTGTTTATATGTAAAAGGTATACATCTAGATCTATATATTTTGGAGAAGCTGGGTATTTATGCAGTGTCAGTTGATACAGCTTGTACAGTGTCCATATATATATGTTAGTGATTTATAGCTGTTCAACAAAAGAGTGGTTATGTGTGTGTGTGTGTATATATATGTGTGTGTGTGTGCGTGCATGTGTATATATATATATATATATATATATATATATATATATATATTATCATCATTGGTGGCTCAGTCTCAAGAGATATGTGAATAGCGCCGTTGGAGTGTTGTCTGACTCTGGGGTTTTGGCATCATCTGCTGTGGCTGTACAGGCCTATGCATGAGTGACAGTTTCTATTGCAGTTGGTGCAGACATACTGGGAAGTCTGAGTTGCTGGGGTTTCTTCTGCATTCTTCTTTCTCTCATGTTTTTCTGTTGCCAGCTGGCCTCTCCTCACATCAGCGACTGCTATGCCCTTGGTTACCTACCATCAGTCTCCAGGTGCCTCGGTCCTTGCCATCGGGTGAAATGTCTCATGCCTTCATATCCCTCTTGCACACATCCTTGAAACAGAGTAACGCTTCTGATGCTGTGGCCAGCTGTCTATATAGGATGTTCTTTGGCAGCCTCCCATCCTCCATGTGTCAGACATGTCCCAGCCATCGAAGGCAGCATTTGCTTAGCAGGGAGTGTCTGATGGGGATACTTGCACCTTGCAGGATCTTGCTGTGTGGGATGCGGTCTTGCCAGCTGATTTTAGGTTGTATTTTAGGCACCGTATATGGAAAGAGTTGAACCAGCACTCTTGCCTCATGTAGGTGCTCCAGGTCTCACTTCCATATAAGAGGGTGCTTAGAATGCTGGCATGGTAGACTTGGATCTTGGTGTGCTCTGTCAGAGGGTTGTTTTCCCACACCCTCTTCGTTAGTCATGGCATGATGGTGTTTGCCTTTCCAAATTTTCTGTCCAGCACCACACTGAGCGAGAGAGTGTTGCTGATGATTGACCCCAGGTAAATAAAGTTGTTGACTGCTTCTAGGATGACACTGGTGATTTTGATGGAAGGGACAATGATGGTATCTTGCACGCTAGTGTTTGTCATTTTCAGGCTGATGGTGAGCCCAAACTGCTTGAAGGCATCAGCGAAACGGTCTTCCAGTCTCTGGAGGGCATCCTCGGTGTGGGTCACCAGAACCACGTCATCTGTGAAGAGCATCACCCTGATGAGCACCAACCTTACTTTGGTCTTCAAGTGCATTCGAGCCGGGTTGAACAGCCTCCCGTCGGACCTGGTGTGCAGATATATGCCATCAGTGGACGAGTCGAAGGTGTAGGACAGGAGCAGGGAGAAGAAGATCCCGAAAAGGGTTAGTGCCAGCATGCATCCCTGCTTCATGCTGCTGTTGATTGTGAAGGAGTCTGAGGAGCATCCATCATACATGACTGTTCCCTTCATATCAGCATGGAAAATTATCATGCTGCAGAGAGTCGGGTGGCAACTGATCTTACTGAGAAGTTCAAATAGGCCCTTCCTGCTGACCAGGTTGAAGGTTTGGTGAGGTTGATGAATATCATGTAGAGTGGCTGACCTTGCTCTCTGCTTTTTTCTTGGAGTTGTCAGAGGGAGAAGATCATGTCTGTTGTCGACCTGCCTGCTCTGAAGCTGCACTGGAATTCTGGGTACACACGATCCTTCAGCAGCTGCAGCTTGTTGACTGTGATGCAGTCATTTACTTTGCCATTGATGCTCAGGAGTGAGATCCCTCTGTAATTATTACAGTCACTGCAGTTGCCCTTGTTTTTGTAAAGGTTCACAATTGTGACGATGCACGTGTCTTGACTGCTCCTTCCTCCCTGCAGTGGCAGAGTAACTCGTGCAGCGGCTGAAACAATGTTGGTTTCCCATGTTTGATAGCTTCAGGCGGGATGCTGTTGCTACCTGGTGCTTTGTTGTTTGGGAGGGAGTTTATTGCTTTGCTGAGCTCCTCTAAGGTGGGCACTTTGTCGAGCTCCTCCATGGTGGACAGTTTCTTTATGCTGCTAAAGGCTGCATTGGTGATTGACGTTTCTTGGGAGTATAGCTCTGAGTAGTGCTCCACCAATCTGATCATCTATTGCTCATGGTCTGTGATCTTTTCTCCCATCAGAGATTTCACTGTAGGACCTAGAGCCTTTTTTGATACCACTGTACATACTTTGGATGTTTCCAGACTCGGCACTGCGCTGGATTCCTTTACACAGTTGCTGTCAGTACTCGTTTGCTCACTGTCTAGCGATGCGTTGGGTGATGCTTCTGGCACTTCTGAGGGTAGCAGGCATCCATTCATTGGGGCATTTTTTGTATGCTATGAAGGCTTTTCATTTGTCCTTGATTATTGGCTCCATCCCAGAAAGGTGTGCAGTGAACCAGTCCTGGCTGGGCTGTTCCTTCTTGCCAAACGTGGACATGGGTGTGCTGTAGATGGTGTTCCACTTGGCTGTGGTATTGTGCTCTGGCAGGTCCTGGAGAGCCTGGTACAGGGTGGACACATACTCTTGCACCTTGGAGGGGAATGACATCTGTGCGGTGTTGATGCGAGGGCAACCTTTTGGTTTGGAGTGGTATAGTGTATGTGGCTGTAGGCGCACCCTGCTGCTCACGAAGGTGTGGTCAGAGTTGCAGTCTGCACTGTGGTGATGACCAAGTCGATCTGGAGCCAGCAATGAGACCTGGGGTGCTTCCATGACACTGTGTTGTGGCTTACACTTGAAGAAGGTGTTTGTAATGCATAACTCTAGCAGTCTCTGACCATTTTCATGGGTCTTTCCAGTGCCATGATGTCCAAGGCAGGTAGGCCATGACTCGTGGTCCGCACCTACTTGAGTATTAAGGTCACCAAGGATAGTGGCTTGTCTTTGGGGCATCCTTTGATCTGTTCATCCAGCTGCCTATAGAACTGGTCCTTTTTGTCTTCTGAAGACATGAGGGTGAGGGCATAGACACTGAGGATGTTGATAGAACCTCCAGCAGATGCTCAGTGCCCCCTGAGAAAGGCTCAGTCGAGGCTAGGAGGATGTTTTTGATGACGAAGCCCATTCCATACTGGTGGAGCTCCTCAGGTTCTTGACCCTTCCAGAAGAAGGTGTAGTTTTCCTATCTGAGGGAGCCACTAGAGGTGAACCTGGTTTCCTGGAGGGCTGTTATGCTGACATTTAGTCTGGTAAGCTCTCTGTCGATGATGGTCATCTTCCTGGTGTTGTCCACCTCCCTGAGGTCATCAGAGATGCCTGTGCACATGGTGTGCATGTTCAAGCTTGTGAAATGAAGAGCTTGAATCTTCTCTGTTGGTTTCTTGTTTCTTTGTCAGGTGTGGAATTTTCATCTGCTTGTCACGCTGAGCAACACACTGAGCTCCAGACACCCACTGGAACAGGTAGATGTTTGCAGGTTAACACCTTAATGCGCAGGGGCTGCCCAGCTTGAGGTGGGAGGAAGTCGGCAGGTGGGACATGATGATCCCTCTCACCGTTAAAGTTGACCCATCGCACCCCTTCCCTATGCAAATCGGGTGGGACTTATAACCTGTAGACTGCCAGCTTCCATGTTGTTTTCTCACTCAGTAGTGAGGCTGGAGTGGCCTCTTCAGGGTGCAAGCCTGGGCATGGAGTATGGAGATCCTGGGCTGCCCAGACGTCAGGATTTCCCTCTCATCCTTGCTGGTTGAGTCAGAGATTTCCTTCTCTTAGAATGGCTGCCTGCCAAGGCTAATGTGCCCAGTCTGCTCACAGAGTTATACTGCCACACAGCAGGCTCTGTGAAACCAAGGGGTCCCACGTGAAGGTGCTGCTGTGGACACAATAGTATAGTAGAGGCTGTATGCAAGTAACTTCCTGCCCAGCAGAGCCAGACAGTGGTCCTGTGGTGATCACTACACCTGGGAAGGAGACTCTGTGAGAGATGCTTCACTTTCTTTTTGCAAGCGGGACATCAGGCCCAGACCTCACACACACTATATGCTGAAAATTATAGTTATGAAAAAATATGTATGTATATAATACATGTAAATAGATATGTAAATAAATAATCCAAGTAAATAGATATGTAAATAAATATCCAAGTAAATAGATATGTAAATAGATATTTAAATATTACATGTAAACAGATATGTAAATATTACATGTAAACAGATATTTAAATAATACATGTAAACAGATATGTAAATGATACATGTAAATAGATATGTAAATAATACATGTACATAGATATGTAAATAATACATGTAAATAATACATGTAAACAGATATATAAATAATACATGTAAACAGATATGCAATTAATACATGTAAATAGATATGCAAATAATGCATGTAAACAGATATGTAAATAGTACATGTAAATAGACACTTAAATATTACATATAAATATATATGTAAATAATACATAAGAGATATGTAAATAATACCTGTAAGGAGATATGTGAATAATACATTTAAACAGATATGTAAATAATACATGTAAACATTTATGTAAATAATACATGTAAACAGATATGTAAATAAGGTAAACAGATATGTAAATAATACATGTAAACAGATATGTAAATAATACATGTAAACAGATATGTAAAAAATACATGTAAACGGACATGTAAATAGAATGTAAATAATACATGTAGAAGACTTGTTTTACAAACTACATCAGAAATAATAAAAGCTAGATTGTTTGTAATGATTTATTTATGATCACTACTGAAGGATTTGTGAACACATTTTTAGCCATTTACATAACAATTATCATCTAGTCACCTTGAAATTGACAACATGCATGCAAGTATTTGACAGGCTGACTTTTGAGATTGAAAACACATTTAATTGTTTGCCAGGCAGTAAGTTTGTATCCATACCCCTGTAATTATCATGTAAACAACAGATCATAATGACTGCTTGTAAATGCAACATTTTTGGTGCATGGAGGATGCCTTGAATGAAATCCTACATTTGAGACAAGTGCCTTTTGTTTCCAAACACACCTGTCAAAGAAATTTCATGATTTATATTATTAACAGTTACTCACCATAAAATTGTGAAATGCATCAAAGCAGTCTTGACAAGCCTTCTGCGCACATGAATTTGTTAGAATAACTTTTAAATATTTAATTCCAAACATTCAAAGAATTTTCACAAATAATAGGAAAATAAATGTATGAAAAGGGCTTACCTGTGTACATGCAACTAAAACTTAGTCCAGATCAAGAAATCACAAAATATTTCTTCCCAGAAAGTGAATAGTTGAACTTGGGTTAAAATTTATCACAATATGCTAATTGACTGGTAATATTAATGACTATACATTGTTGTTTTCCTCAGCGTGTTAACTGTATTTGTACATGGAAATGAGTATAGGAATTAGATGAGTGGACTGCATGTTTTTCATAATGAGTCCACAACTGTATTGGCTAATCAAATTAATTGCTGATGCATGAAATGTACATATGTTACTGGCTGTCAGTCCAAATCTGACTTTTTCTCAGTAAAATCTGGCTTCAAGGAGTGGAGATGATAAGCTTCAAGGGGTGGAGATGATAAGCTTCAGGGAGCGGAGGTTATAAGCTTCAAGGAGTGGAGATGATAAGCTTCAAGGAGTGGAGATGATAAGCTTTTTGGGCAGATTTTAAAGAACAATGATTTCACAAACAAGTTTTCAAAAGTAGCATGAATCTCTGGTTTTCATCAACTCAGTATAATACCTTTACATCGATAGCTTAGAAAATAATGTTTATTCTTTATTGTTTATGACTTTTATAGTAAGCCAGTGGGTAAGTATGGAGGTACTGGCTTTATAGTGCTGATAAATAGTTAACATTTTTAAAGTTTACAAAGTTGAAAAGTTGAAGTCTCAAGAGAAAATATTTCATAAAAAGCTTTAATTATAATGATCACTGTAAGTCTGAATTTTTCTGCATTATAATTGTTGCATTTCTTATTTTCCGCATTATTATTAATGTTTACATCAATAATTGGAGACGTATAACAGCTTTGTAGGGGTGAGCTATGAAATTGTTGATAACTTTTCTGTTTTCTTTTTTCCACAGCACTTTTGGTTTGGCATCCTGGGAAATTTCTTGTGGTGGTTGGTCAGTGTTGTGCAGCTGTTGAAGACAAGACCCTGTATGGGCAGACAGCAGACACCAGGTTCTCTGAATCAAATTCTGAATGTCTTGTTTCTTATTGATTTTGTTGGATCTCTAGCTCTGATGGCTTTCCCAGACCAACTCCTAACTTTTCAGGTAAATTAAAAATAAATCTCTCAAGTTTTGATAGCCAAATTAGTAAAATAGTTCACAGATTTTGAAATCAACATATATCAAAATTAATATTTGTTACATCCAAATGACATAATATCGTGAGACCCTTTTTATGCCCTTCCACTAATCATTTAAATCAAGCCTTTACAAATTTTTATGTTTAAAATACCTGGACTTCCATTTAAACAGATATGTTGATCCCAACCAGCTGTAGAATGTGTAATTGGTAAATCCAATCAAACTCTCTATCTTTCTGATTAATATTGCTACTAGAGAGCTTTGTATCAGCTTAGAAGATATAAACTGTCTGACAAAGAATGCAGCTTTTATTGTGTTCAGATAGGTTAAAGTTTATAGACACTTAGGTCATAGCAAATGCATTCTTTGTTGGCAATTTTAAACCAGAATGTCTGGTTTTCTCTTTCTGTTAGTGAACACATCTCTTTTAATCACTGTAGTTGTGGAGGAGTTGGATAGAAGTGCTGGTGTAGATCTTCCATGGAGATTCATCTGGCTCTCATTTTTTTGGGATCTGTCAGATTGGTATCCCACAGAGGGTCACCTTTTCTTCTGATAAAATATTAATTGTTAGAAAATGATTACTGAAAGGATGTGGAGGATGTGGACCCTTCCATCTGCTGGTGGGGGAACTAGCACCCCTGGTCTCTGACCGGTTTTGTTACTATTGTAACTCATGGAGGGAATTTATGTGGTTGATACTAATCACTTTATCTTGTTAGTGAGAAGTTTATATACCCCTTTGTTGCCAGTATCATTGGTGTGACAGTATTGCTACATGTTAGGTCATGTGACAGTTGTATTGATGAGACATATTATTTATTGCAGTATCCAGGTTTCGAATAATACCATTGTCTTGCAGCCAGGTTTTGGCTAAAATGGTGGATAAAACATAATTTTAGAAAACTTTGTTTTAAGTAGATGTATAAACAAAGAAATGAAAAGAAAACTTTTTTGAATTTTTATTTAAATTATAAATGCTTTGGTTTCTGTATTGCAGATAAACAAATTTAGTTTTTTAACACTAAGCTTAACACTGCACAAGAGATTTGTCCACAGTGTTTGGAATATTATACACAGTCAGATGATCACAGATTCTATTGATATCACCATTAACTCTAAGTTTGGGTCCAATAGAGGGTATCAATTGAATTGTGCTATATAAAAAAAAAATTTATATTGAATTATTCATTTTATTTCAGACTTTTAAAACGATACTTTATATTTAATGAATGATATAGCATGAATAGAGTTTTAAATATGAACTTCACTTCTTCAAAATACATATCCTAATCATAATACTTTAGGATAATTACTACTACATCACAATTCCAGCCCTCTCAGATTAAAGCTTTCAAGCTGAAAAGCTAAAAGGTATCTGCCTACCTAGGTGGTAGTTAGATAGAGTGATCTCCCCATGATACTGTGATTGGCACCAATTATTATATACTTTTGAGAGAGTGATGTATGTGAGGTGAGGTTGTTTGCATTTGAAACATGCACAGTGGATGGAATATTGGCATACCACTATGCTACTTTGATGTAATGTGGTGGACATTTCTTTGGATATTGTACTTGTGAAAATTGTACATGATCAAGCACACAGCTTACTAAAATGACTGATCCCTTGTGCTCAAAAATCAGCCAAATAATTTTAAAGTACAATATCTTTAGCAGCTATTAAAATGGGGAAAATGAGCCAGACTGGAAAATACCAGCTTCTGAAAATGCAATAAATGAATCACCAAATATATAAAATGTCAAAAACAATTATTGGCTCTTTTTTTTATACAATTTACCTCCGAAGTCCACGAAGTGAAAATGAGCAAATGGAGCTTGCAGTTTCTTGAAGTGTGCACACCTAGAGTAAGGCCAAGCTGTATACTCTATAACTACTACATCCATCAATCATACACCAAAATAAAGGGAATTAAAGTTTTTTTTTGACAATACCTATGATAAGCAAGGTCTTTTTAAAATAGTGAGTATGACCAGCGAGGAAACCCAGGTAAATTCTTTCTTTAAAATTCTAACCCTTTGCCAAATACGAAACTGTTGAGTGCCACCATATTGTGAAACCATCAGAGTAGCATGCTCTCCACAGACAGAGAGACCCTCACAAAATCCATACAGGCAGTTCGGATGTTTTCTACTTCAAAACAAATTGGAGGAGTATCATCTTCAAAGAACAGTAATCTCCATCTATAACTTACCAAGTTTTCTGTTCTTCCTATTGCCGATGACAAAGTTTTCTGTGTTACCACATCTGCACAAAATTAACCACCTTTGGGACATACCTGCACAGATGTCGATGGCATCCCCTCAAATTGGTATAACTCTGTTAACAAGTGCATGTCTAGGGCATGATATAGAAAACTCATTTAAGATTGCTGTATAATTTCCACTGAGTCAAGATACATACAGTTAAGTTTCATAATATCTTGACTTAGGATATAATTCATTGTCATATGCATGATGCATTACTGATTTTACCAGTATCAAACATCATTGTGCATTTTAGACAGGTTGCATGTGGTTCACAAGAATCAATAATGACACTTCAGTTTCTTTCATATGTGCAGGTTTTGTGTGTAGTATAGAAAACTCATTTATATTACTCTAAATGAGAAATGAGCTTGTCCAGTTTCACAACTCACATAGTGCTCCTAAACATTTCCTGCATACCATTTCCAGTTTATTTGCGTAATACCCAAGAACCCACTTCATGAAACCAGTTATACAGCAGACTAACCTGCATAGTACTTCCTGTAGATGATTCACAGTCTGTACAGACACTCTCATGGATCAGTCTAGCCCACATAGTTCTGCCAGGTACTTCCTATGGACAACTTCTAGTTTATATAGGCACTGTCTTGGATCAATATAGATGTCTCTTCACTCACCCTCTAGCCTCTACCACCCACTTAGCAGTAAGTGGATTTTATTCATAACATGCTGCAAGTATATTGAACCACACTCCTCGACTTTCTTCTCCAACTACCTCTCAGGTAGTACAAGAGATCAGCTTTATTACATTAATCCAAACTGATGAAAGCTGGTCCTCAAGTTCTCTCATCATTATTAAATCTTACTATGATGAGGTTTCAACTGAAGTTCTCTGCCCATTCCCATTAGAGTTATGTCCTCTTTCCTCTACATCACCAGCCAGGTCTACAGTTCTGACATCAGGTGATCATTGTCTATGGAAGATATTACTTTCAGCTGGTTCCACAAGTTACTGACAGCTTTCATCATCAGTTATACATGTTCCAGGCATCTTTGTATGTCTGTTTTTGCAAATTCAGTCCCTCAGATTTGCTTTTGGATACCTATGAGATTCGTAACATTGTGATCATGGGATCAATGTTGCAGTGGTGATCTTCAATAGGCAAAACACAGCTTACCTTCTCCCACCCTGAATCTCAATGGGACTATGTTTATAAAATGGTCCACTTCATAACATAGAGGCTCAACATACTATGGCCATGGCCATAACAGCAACTATGAACTTAAAACAGGTGGAAGAGGATGACATTCTGTCTACCTCCACCTTTCTTGAAGGCAATCATAGGCCAAGATATACTTATAACCTTAATCATCTGATCTCGTCATTAATGATCAGGCTGTTGAAATCCATAACAAGACATAAAGGATGTCTTCTTTCCATCCCTCAGTCTCAGCTACAGAGAAGGGGTTTGCAAGGCAACCAGTAAAATATTTGCAGGGATGTCCCAAGAGAACATGCCACTGGGAAGCAGTCCTACTGAATTTACAACCATCAAAATCCACAATTCTTCAGATCTAAGTGGAAGAATCAAAGGGAGGTAAATCATGTTCACCATCATTTCACAAGACCCACCCTGTCTCAGATGACCTTCTTCCATGCCCCCCTTACCACGTATCCTGATAGGGAGAAATCTCCAATCTTTCATTACTTAAAAGGGGAAGACTTCCCTTTACAACTTGTGAACAAGACAGACGGTTGCCTGTCAACTTGGCTTCACATTCTTCACATCTCCTAAGCTTTTGTCCTGGGTTCTTTCAGATCTCTTGGTCATCAACCTTAGCACATTTGTTGATCACACCATCTGCTGGAATTCGAACCTTTGACCATTGGACCAACTTTCACAATCTGCACAAACAGGGTTTCATCTTAAAGGCAGTGAAACCACCCTGGACTCACACTGGGCATACCTTTGCAAGTTCATCCTCCAGCAAACACGATTCCTACAGATGCAAATACAGATGACGGGAACAGGTCTCCTACCATTTCCAGATGCCATAAGAAAGTTGCCCCCTCAGGATCATTATTTACATATCAAAATCTTTGAGATGAAACCATTTTGAAAGATTTTCATATTTTCATTGGTGGCTTAGAACCTACATTGGAATCGAGTTCTTATTCTGTCAGACAACTTCACTGTGATGACTTACTTCAAACAGCAAAGCAGAACCAAGTACCCAGACCTTTATATTTTTGTTTGGGATTTTCTAAAAGGTGTCCTCAATGACAAATCCATGTTTAAGTTTGACATATCCTAGGCTGGCCAGTGTATTAGCAGACTGTTGCCCTGCAAGAAGCAATGGTCTCTCAAGGAATGGTTTTCACTCAGAAGATACTTGGTGGGATCAACCTGTGATGGAACTATTGGCAATAATGTGAAATGCCAAAATCCTAACCTTTTTCTCAAAGATTCTATATCCAAAAGGCCTGATTAATCAATTCTCTTTCTATGGTTTGGAATGACCTAATGCATATACATCTCCAACACCTCAGGTTCTGAAGGTTATACAGAAATCAAAAGAATCTGAGTGTGTCCTCCTCCTGTGTACTCCAATCAAATGGGAAATGTTGGACCAACCTCATCAATTTTGCCACAGAATCACCAGGAATCGAGATATTCCCTCATCAATAATAAGCAACCATGATGACAGGTGTTTCATCCCAACCAAGTATTACTGAACCTGCACATCTGGATCTTATTAAATGCACCCATAAGAACAAACAGTTCTCGCAAAAAGTGGTGGAGAATATCTAAAGTGCAATGGCCATCCACCTTAGAGGCACACAAAGGCAATAGAATAATATCTCAGTGGAATGCACAAGAGCACTTTATACAAATGGAGGCATCCATACTTCAATCCTAGTACACTTCTCCAGTCATTTTAGAGATCTTTAATCCTAAAATGCTGAATTCGAGTGGGAGGAGCCTTTATCTGCTGTGCACATGGTTACTTTTCCGAGTTCAACAGCTTCATAAAAATGCAGCTTCACAACTTCGCAGGCTTTTCAAGAGGGAAAAAGTTTGAGCAAATTTAATGCTGACCCACCCCCCCCAGCCAACTTTTGGCATCTATTACCAGTAGTGTAATCTAGAAGTTGTCTCTCTCTGGGGTAAGAAGATGTACCTCCCTCCAACTCTTACCTAGTCTCCTATTGCATTATGATTGGGTAATGTATTTTGAAGAAGAAAAAAAAATTGTAGTAAAAAGTATGTTTCTTCAATAGAACTTACCGAATTATTATACACATACATCCTCCTAGCCTCCCCACACAGTTACACTCATATAGAGAGCATTCCTTCCATGCCATTAGTAACTATCGATTTGAAAGGATTTGATACCAATCCCAGTGTCAAGGTGACATCACTAACTGCCACCTAGGTGGGCAGATAACTTTCAGCCTTTTAGCTTTCAAGTTTTAACCTGGGAGGACTGGATATGCTAGGTAGTAGTAGTCATTCAGCAGCTTAGGAACGATGTATATTACTGAACTGTGTTGATTTGCAGGAATGTGATTTGATTTTACTAAACTGCATCCATGCGTAAACCGTATGCTATAACCATAACTCTGATCTCACAAAGCTGCTACATGTTCATTAGGAGACCAGAAACATAGCTTACTCCAGAGTAAGGGGATGTAACTTCTTCTACCTTGTAGCTATTTTCCTGATGTATTTCAATTAGGTAACATATTTCAGGAAGAAAGCAACTTTTAGAGTAAATTATGTTTTCTTGATAATACTTACCGAATCATAATACATGCACACACTGTCAAGTCCTCCCTGTAGTTTTATTCCTGGAATAGCATCCAAATAGTATCTGGTGATTGACAGAATTTGGGACCAACCCACCAAAGGGAGTCTACCCTAAACCCACCAAAGGGAGTCAAGCCTAAACCCGCCAAAGGGAGTCAACCTCAGCAAGCGAAAAACCTTGTAGCACTTGTGTTGCTAAAGCAAGCTAAAATGATGAATGTAGATTCTAGCTTGAAAAAGCTGGATTTTTGAGGTAATGGATGTACTGCTAATGTGTTATGACTGGGTAAATATTATTAAAGGAACATTTTTTACTTGTGAGGCACCCATTTTGTGGTATTTATGACTGTGACAGATTACAAATTACAAAAATGACATGAATGAAAATAGACAAATGGATAGTATATTGTATAAACAATTACTGCTTATGGAGACTGTCTCTATTTCAGACCATCCATGTCGACAAACACAGTATGCATACTTGTCGGGCTGTGGGAGCACTGCTATTGGGTACTACCATCTTTAACTGGTATGCCCCATCATACATGTCTGACACTGACAGGAAAACACTCTTCATTAGTGGTATTGCTGTAAGTATTTGGATTGTCTGTCATTTTCTCATATATATGTAATATAAGACTATTGAGTGTAAATTAGAAAGTTTGCTCCTTCAATTTTCTTTGATCCATTAGGACTCCAAAACATACTATCTCCATATGACTGAGGTTTCTGCAGCAATATTTCACCAAAGATTATTCAATTTCAACCAGATCTGGCATGCAGCTTTTTATATTGATGTGACCTTTCATAACCATTAACCTTTGATTTCCAGTATAACTTTACTAAAGAATTTTGATTCCCATCATTCCACAAATTTAAAACAGATTGAGATTAGGGCTGCACAGTTTTCAGTTACTTTCCTTGTTTCCAGATTTAGCAATGTACTGTGAACAAAAATGACATGCTTCTTTCGTAGCAATATGCACGATATATCTGGTTCTGTCAAGTTTTCTTGAAACCATTCATAGAATGATTATTAAAGAATTTGCTATGTTGGTTCATTATGTGACACAGATCTGAGTCTGCATTATTCATAGTCCAGGATTGTATTAAACACATGAGCTAATTAGAGTAAATTGCTTTAATGAATTATGCTAAAAATGGATTTCTTGTCAATCGTTAATTATTCCAAACTTTGTAAAAAAAAAATTTTTATCTATATAAAAATGTGAAAGCTTTGCTTGCCTTGAATTTTGTCCATTTTTTTCCACTCCAGACAATTCTGTTAGTAATTTTAAGCACTGTGGTTGGATACTGTGTAGATGGCTTACAGTCCTCCAGAGAACAGCTTCTTCTTGTGGTTGGTGCTGTGCTGGTGCGATTTTGCCCACTGTTGTTTGGACTATACCTTATCAAGCCAGATATCACTACAGACACTAAACCAACTGACAGAAGGGTATACCACATACACTCTAGGAACAAGGAAGCATCCAGTACTTGACCAATGCATTGACAGTCAGGCCCTTGTTGGAAGAGTGCATAACAATTACTGGCACTCTGATAGCCTTACAGCTTCCAGCATTGTTTAAAAGTAGAACCTGTTATCATATCTGACATTCATGCCACTGTCACCTACAGCCATCAACCAACCCAAAATTTGGGCATTAACACAAAATATCGAAATCTACGTCTCAGAATGTGCAGTCACTTAAATGCTTTGAATAACTTTATAATCAATAAAATAGTCTCTTTGCATAATGCTTAATTTCAAAATGTAACTTAGTAGGCACCTGAATGTGCCAGTTCGTCAGAAAGTCATGTTATGTTTATTTAGTTTGTATTGTGTGGTTGACTTTTATCCATAACTGAGGGTAGGAGTTTGGGCTAACCTGTCTAATGTTTTTATTTTTCTGAACAACATGTTACATAGCTAATTTTTGTCTGTGATTGTAGAATATATTTTAGGATTATAATTACCTGTAGGTAAAGTCTATTAAAATTTGGGTCCAGAACATTGGTTTTCCGCTTAGGAATTCCTGGTGTACCTGATATTTGCCATGTTCTTTACTAAATGTTTAGTAATAGACCTGATCTTGTTGACAAATTAGAAAGTTCTAGAAATGAACTTTTGATCCTTATCCTGGTCCCCATATTGTGTCTTAGGTTTTTGTTTTAAGGATTTTTATATCAGAATTATCAATTCCTCTCTTATCATCCGAAGCGGTATTAGTCTTTTAGTTAAATTCAAGCTTAATTTGAGAGGATTTATTCATTTATTATTGACTGGAATTACAAAGTGCTCATTATTACATTTGGACTAAATCACTATTTTGGTATTATTTTGAATTCATTTTGAGACATTTTTGATTATATTTTGTGATACTTTAAGACTCTTAGCACATCAACACTATTTCAGGATATTGGTACATCAACAAATCCAAGATGAGAATTCATTTGGAACCCCACTGGAATTCATTCAGATAACTCTTTTGGACTTGTGATAAAAATGTTAGGACAATTTGGCATTCAGTTCACAATACTGTAAGTTCTTTTTAAATTTTCACTTTATTTTCTCAGGAAATTATTTGTTGAATTTTACAAAACTTGTTGGCTTTCGCTCTTTTCTGTAACTTAGATTAAGCCCATAGAATCAAAACAGAAAATAGTGATGTCTAGGCCTACGTTGATGAGCAAATGCTGCTTGTACAGCTGATGACTATTCTTTGACTCACAAAATTTCATTTGTCACCAAGTCTTCATCTCAGCAGTATTTTGGTAAAAAGCCATCTCAGACTCCTATGTGTACTTTCAAATCTCAGTATGTCGCAAATTTTAGGAATCAAACTTCTGAAAGGATTTATCAGAATTCTTTATTTCTTCCTACATGCTCATTTTGCAGGAAGATAGGGCACATTATTTATTTTTTGCTACTTTTGAAAAATAAGCAACAGAGTAAAGAAAGAGTTATTCCAAATGATCTAATTTCAAAGAGGTCCTGCTCATGTATTGAAAACATGACACGTACATTTGTTGGGTCAAGCAAACCCCAGACTAATTTTATTATGAAGAATTATGAACAATTCATGTTGAAAGGTTCTATATCACTTATTAGTAATTATGCCAAGCCTATCCCTATTAAAATATTAAGGGACACAGGAATTTCTCCAAGTCTTCTATTATCAGGTGCTTTGCATTTATCTGAGAAATCTTCTAGTGAAAGTATTATTATTCGGGAGTAGAGTATGGCTTTGTTCTTGTTTCTCTCCATTGTGTAAATTTGTCATCAGACTTAGTCCAGAACCCATGACAGTTGGAACAGTGACTTTTTTATCCATTGAGGGTATTCATTTATTATTCGGCTGTGATCTAGCTAGGGATGAGGTTGTGATTAATCCATTTGTAATGGACAAGCCTTGTTTGGATAAAATAACGTTGATTCTGATAAGATTGAATTCCCAGATTTATACCATACTGATGCAGTTACTAGAGCTATAGCAAAAAGAGCTTTTTAAAATGATGTTGATCAGGAACTTATTATTTTGCCTAACACATTTTGAATATTGATGAGGTCCCTATTGCTACACATATTCATCAGCCAAGAGGTCACAGTGATCCACATTTTACTATGTTTTCTCTTTATTCTGATCAGGGTGACCAAAGATAATCACTCGTTGAACAGGAACAAGATCCTAAGATCACTTGTTTGTTTCAGACAGCTATTAATGAAACTGAAGCTACACAAGTACCATTTTGTTATTTTGTGAAAAATGGGATGCTTATGAGAATTTGGAGACCACTGGAAAGAAGTACCTGCTGGTGACAAGTGGTCAGTGAACTATCAAATTGTTGTTTTGAAGTTATATAGACAGGATATGAAAAGTCTAGCCCATGAAACTTCCATGGCTGGTCATTTAGGAGTCTATAAGACTTCACAAGACCTAGAATAATTTTTTATTGGCTAAAAATTACAAGTGATGTCTCTAAATACTGTAGTTCTTTTTGTTAAATGGTAGGAAGACCCAATCACAAGATACCTAAGGCTCATCTGCAACCTATCCTTGCATTTTATGATCCATTCAGCAGAATAATGGTAGATTGTGTTGGTCCTTACCTAAGACCAAGTCAGGCCACCAATAATTGTTGACCATAATGTGTGTGTCCACAAGATTTCGAGGTAATTCCTTTGAGGAATATCAAAACTAAAACCATAGTAAAAGCTTTAGTACAACTTTTACACTTTTTGGCCATGCCAAATCTGTCCAGTTGGATAAATGGTCAAACTTTATGTCTGGAATTTTCCAACATTGTTATGTATGAATTAGCATCCAACAGATTAAATATTCTGCCTATTGCCCTGAAAGTTAGGAATTCTTAGAAAGATTTCATTAAACTTTGAAGAATATGATTTATTCATTTTGCTTTGATGCAGGAAAACATAGGGACATGGTTGTTCATTTACTGTTGTTTGCTGTTAGGGAATCATTTCAAGAATCATTAAGTTTTTAGTCCTTTTGAACTAGATTTTGGGTAGACCATTGAAGTTATTAAAAGAGAAGCTTCATTCAAACCGAAGATACAAAGATTATTCTTCTTGACCCAGATGTCAAAGTCTTATAAAGTTGCAACAACTAATCTCAGCTCTACTCTGTCAAATGAAATTAAGTTATCGGTATTACAGAAATACTTAGGAAAAGAAGTTTTTAGCCTGGCAGTAGAGTTCTGGCTCTCTTGCCCATCTCTCACAATATCCTTCAGGCTTTCAGGCTAAGTATTATGGTCATTATTCAGTTGAAAAGTAAGTTAGACTTAAATTATATAATTAATACTCTTGGGAGACAAAAATAGAAACAACTTTGCCATATAAATGTGTTACAGGAATATGTTTATACAGATAGCCCAGTTAAGCATTAAGTCAGTGTAGCTGTACCCATGCCACACAGTAAGAATTTAAATGATATAATGCAATCTGACTGTAGTGATATTAGTTTAACCAATGTTTGGAATTCAGAAATATTGAATAATCTGGACCAGAAACTTTAACATCTGCAACCACAAGAAAAGAGTGAACTAAAACTAAAATACAAATAAAACCTAGCCCATGACATTAAATTGTAGACTCTACACCTGTGAAACAACATTCTTCATGGATGAATCATCAAAAACAAGAATGTTTGAAATAAGAAATTCATTATCTCCTGGAAAATGATTTCACAGAACCAAGAAAAAGCAACTGGAGTTAACTATTTATTCTTCTGCCTAAAACGAAATAATACTTTCTGTATGTGTACTGGCTATAGGAAAGCAAAGAGTGTCACCAAAACAGATTCTTTTCAATGCCAAGAATAAATGACTACATTGACAAAATTGGAAATGTAGAATATGTCACCAAATGTGACCTTTGGAAAGGATTCTGGCAAATTCCACTCGCAGAAAGGGCAAAGGAAATTTTGGCAGATGGAGTTATCAGTATAAAGTTATGTAATTTGCCATAATTACATCTGATCTAGATAATTCTGATGCTTACATTGATGACATCGTCATCTACAAAGACACCTGTAAAGATCACTTGGAAACCTTTCACAAATTCTTTATGGACTCAGTGATGCAAATTGTAACTTTAATTTTAGTAAAAGTAAATTTTACCTTGCTTGTGTTACTTCGAGGACATGGTCAAGATAAACCTAAGGTCAAGTTTGTTGTTGAATTCATGTACCTATCAGTTAAAAGCAACTGATGCAAATTTTGGGTATGGCTGGATATTATTGGGAATGTTGCTCAAATTCTTCCATAACTGCTGAACCTTTGGCCAATTTGTTGAGTAAGAAAACCAATTTTCTTTGGTGCGAAAAATGTTAGGAGGCTTTTGATAAAGGCCATACTTAAGAATGCACAAGTTCTTTCAGCTCCAAAATATCTGCTGATGTAAGTGATGTTGGGGTTGGTGGAGTATTGATTTAAGAAGACAAAAATGGCGTGGACCATCCAGTGTGCTATGTTTCTAAAATATAAAACAAACATCAAATAAATTATTTCACAATCAAGAAGAAATGTTTGGATTTGATATTGACTTTGCAACACTTCACTGATTATTGTATTCTGTGATCACAACCCATTTATAAGACTTCATCAGTCTTGTTGTTGTTTTAAGTATTTTATTTAGATTCAATTATTTATTCAAATTATTATTCACTGGAAATACAAAGTGCTCATCAATAATATTCTTTAACAGAAAATCAATTTTGAATTATAGTGAATTCAGACAAAAACAATTTAGGATTATACTATTTTGGTATATCAAAGGACTTAGCACATCATCACAGTTCAGTCATGGCATATTACCACGTTTGAGACCACAGGCACATCAACACATTCAATATTGGACTTGGGATACCACTAGAATACAATAAGAACTGATATATATGGATTTGTGATAGAATGTTTATGACCATTTAGGATTTAAGTCACATTTTCACTTTGTATTGTAGAGATAAAAAAAAATTTTTTTTTTACAAACCTTGTTGGTTTTCACGCACACGGAATTCTCGAAGCGTGAAATTGAACAGTAGGAAGCAATACGTGTTGGAACTATCCTGACTGACTGTTACTGTCTTGAGGCAGGAAGCTGCATTAGCTGCCATAGTTCTGATTTCAGAGTTAGAATGTCACTTCTTAGCCAGTGCTAGTTGATCTTTTTTTAAAAAAAGATAGAAACTGTTGTCTTAGTAGTTGGTCGTACCAGGTCTCTAAGTCAGTCAGCTTTAGAACTATCTGGAGTTAAAATGTCTTCACTGAGGATGTGACCTAGGTAAGTTAGTTTTCTAATGACACTTAAGTGTTCGATAACACTGGACAACAAATTTTTACAAAAGTCATGTTACTGAAATAAAATTAGTCAATTCTTATCAATTTTTATGTGCTGAACACGAATATGACAGTCAAATTGCAAAATTGGCTCTAGTTTTTTTGTAATCTGCAAGAAATTAATGTTTACATAACGAAATGCATTCCAATAGTAAAAGGTCAACTGTAATAGCCTACCTATAAAAAATCAAGTCATTGACTACATCTTAGATTTCTTCGCCTGTCTCTTGTACAGCTGTTCGGGAGCATCTCTGAGGAGTGTCCAGCAGTAGTCAGCCAGCATTGTAGTGGACCATTTTCCCTGGTATCTTTGTTCCATTATTGCGATATCTTGATGAAAACGTTCGCCGTGTTCATCACTAACAATACCACAGTTGCTAGGAATGAAATCCAAATGGGAATGAAGGAAGTGAATCTTTAGAGACATATTGCAGCCAAGTTTCTTATACTTCATCAACATGTCTTCTACTAGTTCCTTATAGTTTTCTGCCCTAACATTTCCGAGGAAGTTTGTAGAAACTAGGCGAAAAGCATTCCATGCTTGTTTCGCGTCACCTTCCAGCAAGTTGTTGAACCGGTCATCTTTGAAAAGCTCTCGAATCTGAGGACCCACAAAAACTCCCTCTTTAATCTTTGCTTCGCTGAGTCGAGGGAATTTTTCATGCAGGTATCGGAATGCTGGCAAAGTCCGGTCAATGGCTTTCACGAAGTTCTTCATCAAACCTAGTTTGATGTGAAGGGGTGGTAGCAAGATTTTCTGAGCCTCAACCAGAGCTGGGTGTTGGATATTCTTCTCTCCAATGGCTACATTCTGCCTGTGAGTCCATTCCTTCCTCATGTAGTGCTTTTCCCTTGCTCGGCTATCCCACTCGCATAAGAAACACATGTATTTTGTATATCCTTGCTGCAGTCCCATTAAAAGGGCAACTACCTTCAAATCACCACAGAGGTGCCAGCTGTACTTGTTATACTCAATGGAATTCAGTAGCTGCCTTAAGTTATCGTATGTCTCTTTCATGTGGACAGCATACGCTACTGGAATAGATGGAAGAATGTTTCCATTGTGCAAAAGCACAGCCTTGAGACTCAGTTTCGAAGAGTCCACAAATAGTCTCCATTCTTGTGGGTCATGAGTGATTTTTAAAGCATTCATGAGGCCCTCAATATCGGAACAGAATATCAGATTACTTTCCTTTCTGAAGAAAGGCACCAATTGCTGGTGGCGCTTTCGATATGCAGTAATTGTGACATCTTCTTCTAGAAGATTCCATTGTTGGAGTCTTGATCCTAGCAATTCTGCCTTGTTCTTTGATAAGTCCAAATCACGAATCAGGTCATTTAGTTCTTCCTGTGTTATTCTGTGTGGGGTTGATGATGCACCACAGTGAAAATCTGGATCACTGCATGCTGATGGACCAGGAGAAGAACAGGTCGACTTACCTTTGTCTTCGTCAGATGAATCAAGAGAATATTCTGCTGGAGGTTCTGGAATAGGAAGTCCCTCACCATGTGGAACTGGTCTCAATGCAGACGGAATGTTTGGGTAGACTATTCTCGACTTCTTTCGCTTCGTTATTCCGCCGGAAAGAGGAGGAACCAAGCAGAAGTAACAGTCATTTAGGTGGTTGCTTGGCTCTCTCCACACCATTGGGACTGCAAACGGCATTGATGACCTTTTGCAATTCAACCACTGTGAAAGCTGTGTTGTACATGTAGCACAGCATATATGCGGAGCCCAAGGCTTGTCTTGGTCACCAACCTTGCATCCGAAGTAAAGATGATATGCCTTCTTCACTTGAGAATTGATACTTTTCTTCTGGTTGGCAAATGTCACTTCCCCACAAATATAGCAAAAATTGTCCGCGGTATTAACACACTTTCGAGGCATTACTGTTCTTTATTGTACGTAAATGGATAAAATAATAAGTTTTATGTAACAGTAGCTTGAACTGTCTCGCACAACGTCTAAAATATTTTAAATGCTGAACCTATCTGATTGGGCTTTATATAGTACACTGCTTACGTCAGGTTCAGCAGCCGCCTGGCATTAGTATAATAGGCCTACACATGTATAGTACACTGCTGACGTCAACTTACTTCAGCAGCCGCGTGGCATTAGTATTGCATTGCATCAGAAAATGATGCAATCAACTGTGGATGATGTGAGCATGATGGTATTATGCAATGTTACATCATTATTCCGGATGTTGCTGCAGTCCTACTGGAGAAATTTACACAGTGAAACATAGAAAATGAGGTATATGAATATCTTCAAAACGAGAGCCAATACAAATTTTTCACGGTTATATTCGTGTTCGGCACACCAAAATACTACAGATTAGGGCCTTTTCAAGTCAGTAATGATTTCACTGTTGACCAGTGTAAGTGAACGCCGTCATTCAACGTTTCTCTAGAGCTTTTCTTAGCAAGATTACACGTTCGGACCAAGTAGCTGTTTCTAGTAGTAAGTCGTCCATGAAGTACGAAAATCCAGTCCCTTAATGGTTTGAATAATTTCTTCATTATTTGAGTGAAGACACTTGGCACACTTTGAACATCGAATGACATGACTACCCATTGGCAAGTCCCATCTGGAATTGTGAAGGCAAGTCTTGCTCTATCTTCCCATCAGAGTGGAATTTAACAATACCCCTTTGACAGATCTATTTTCAAAAAAAACATTTCGCGTTGGTCACTCCAGCAAATAAAGACCCAGGATCCGATAATATTTCTACATGGAGTTCTCTGATCATGTTTAATTTCCTGTAAGCGACCAAAAATTGGTGAGTACAGTCTCTTTTCTTCACAAAAAATAAATTATACTTGGAGGGCATCATAGGATGTGTTTTGATGTTATACTAAATATTTATAATTATATCAAATCATGTGTCTGTGTAAATAATGAATTTTCATTTTTTTCTCATGTGAAAAGGGTGTAAGACAAGGGGAAAGTTCATCGCCATTATTGTTCTTCTTATTCCTAAATGACCTCGAATCTCTTTTATTAGTAAATAGGTGTAGAGGATGCTCTGTACCTACTAAACATTATATTGCTTTTGTAAGCTGATGGCATTATACGTGTCACATATAATCCTACTGACATGCAAATATCTTGATATGCTTAGTAGATATTGTGATAACAACAAAGAGAAAACAAAACTTATCGTATTTGGTTCAAGAAAGAAGCATACATATAAATTTAAAGATCATTTAAGATAAGTAATGTCGAGGTTGTACATGAATATAAGGACTTGGGTCTTACATTTCACAATAACGGTAAGTTCTCTAATGGCCAGAATAGCCTAGCTTCCATAGCTAATCAAAGCATGCACTTACTAAAAAAGCGTATATACAATTTAAGTTTGACTATTGATTGTCAAATGAAACCGTTCGATTAAATCATTGTACCAATTTAAACATATGCTTCAGAAATTTGTGGATTTGTGTAATCTGATATAGTCGATAACACTCATTTTTATTTCCTCAGAAATATATTGAATGTCACAAAATGCACACCTCAGTATATGGTATACGGCGAACTTGGTCGTTTCTCCTTGTTTATCAACAAGTTGCATGGTAAATTTTTGCCCAAGTGGTTAGTAGTTATGACGACAACATATCGTATCGTATGTAATCTCTCTTTTACAAACACTTTTGTGATAAGTATTATGACAATAAATGGTTACACTTGAAGTAAAATCTATATTAGATAATGCTGGGTTACGTTACTAATGGAGAAATCAAAGTAGAACAACGTCTAAAAGATAGTACACACAAGCTGGGGCAGCTAACATCAATAGGTCATCTAAAGGTCTAAATTACATGGCTTTTTTTGACGAGTTTTGATTTCGAAATATATTTCTCATTACAAAAAAATATATCTAAAAATTTAATTAAATTTAAAACTGCAAATCAAAGGTTACCCGTCGAAACTGGTAGGTGGGCTAATGTTCCCAATATTGAAAGATACTGCACAATTTGTCAGTCTCAAGAAATATGGTATGATTATAACTATCTTCTATTTTGTTCTTATTTTCACGATGAAAGACAAAAATTTATACTCACTTTTATATTCCAAGACTAACGTTTATAAATATAATTAATTAATGAATAAAAAGGTACTGCTATTAAAGTATTTACAGGTTTCTTTATTTTGTTTTCCAAATATTGCAAACCCCGTTAGACATTATGCTATATCATCACACGCTATATATTCATCTTTTTTTCTTTTATATTTCTTTTATGTTGTAACCCTTACGATCTAAGTGTAATAAAGTCTTGTCCTGTCCATGACTACCAAGTCGGTCATAACTTGGATTTCATTACATACATTCTCCAATTTTGCGTGTGGTAGTGGATATGGTTTTATGTCGCGGGCCTTTTGTCCACTAGCTTCAAAATGAACTCAACCAGATCCGTCCTGCCATGTCGTTCCGTCAAGACGCTTGAGTAATCTTGGAGTAATGTCTCGGTCATGTTCGCTAGCCAAGGTTCCGATAACCCTGTCTACACACTGGCATATCGATCCAATCAAAATTAAGTTGTTCAAATTGAACAGTGTTCCTGCGTGATTGAGACAAGGGGAGCACACAGTTTGAATGGACTGATAAATAAGCAATTTTCCTTTGTCGTGCCGTGTTTGCACAAATACCTTTCCCTCAAATACATCTGTACTGGCTTCCCTTCTAGTACATAGTCATACTTTCGGTCTTAAACTTACAAAGTATCCATTCTAGGTCAATTGCAACCACCTTTTTCGGCTGATGTACAATGCACCACGTTATTGGTTAGCTGGCATTGTAAACTAAGGGGGGGGGGGGCAACGCATGAAATCCAATTGATGTGGCTAGGACAAAGCGCCAATATGGTCTCACTGGACAGTTTATCTGGTGAATTTTCATCCGACAATGACCTATTGCAGAAAAATGAGAATAATTTTACACTGAAGATACAAATAAAAACAAACTAATGATTTTTGTAGAAATCATACATGTGATATTTTGACTACGGCAATCGGGTTAATTCCCAATGCAACTGGTGGCATTTATGCTGAACCAACACTGCCACCAACCCCTCTTTTTGCATTCATTTTTGACATAAAAGAGCTATTTTGAATATGTTCCTGTGACAAATCAGCTAAAAGAATCAGTATATGCCTTATGCATGAATCAAGTTCACTAGTACTATAAAAAATTAGCATACTTTTCATCACCCCTCAACCATCTAGATTTTTAGATATTTACCTCTGTAGCAGATACATGTAAATACGTAAGCCAAGTCGGCTGCTCATTTGCAGCCCAACTTATGCATTTGATCTCCAATACTCGTCTAGCTGTGATAGGCAGTCACCAACAAGCCAACCCATTTCCAAACCTAATTCAAAGTAAATCTCGACCACGTTACAGATTTAGCTTCTGTGTGAATTTATAAATGCTAGGCTTGTGATAATTAGATTCATGCCTTCTACCTTAAAAATACATCAAAATACGAAACTATCCAGTCGATCAGTCAAGACTTAGATAGGGTTATCGTAACCCTGGGTATGGGACTCAACTTCCTTACGTTTCTCTGACGTTAACTTCTCAAGGACAATGTAGTCTTAGGTTTCTTCCTCCCTCCTAGTTAGTACTTCCGCCTTTCCTCCATTATCGTTGGGTTCTTTAATCGCAACCATAGCAACCACAAACTCAGGGTATCTCTCTTTCACGATAATATTTGCAGTAGATTGACGTGTTAATTTCTCTATGTCTCCTACCCTGATGCTGTACTTATGTCCACTCTTTTTCTTCGTTACAACGAACGGTCCCCTCCTAGAGATTTGTAGTTTGTTGTGCTGTAATGGCAACAACAACAACGCTGTCATCCCTCTTGAACTGTCGTTTCTTGGTCTTTCTATTGTAATACTTGACGTCCCCATGCCCCCTGGAGCTTACTCTGCTCCAATTTGCAAACGTCCTCGAGCTTGTTATGGGGATCAACAACATACTGGTATGTTGTTCGTGCTTCGTAGGATGCCTGTTCATCCATCCATAACTGTTTCAAAACAGCCTTAGTTCCTCTCAATGTCTTCCCGTAAACTAAGTCAAAAGGTGAAAATCCTAAACTAGCATGTGGTATTTCGTGGTACGCAAAAAATATCGCGGGGAGGCATTGCTCTTGAACACAACGTCCTCCGGATATGGATGGCATATTTAAATAATGTTTAACTATTATCGCTCTCCTACGCCGGCTTGATCGGAACTATCAGATCCATCTCCACCTCAAGAAAGCCTCGTCAATCAGTGCGTTGTTTCTTAGTAGCACTGGGCGATGGGACGTCTTAGGTTTCACAGGCTGACATTTGTCGCACGACAAAAGCCTCCGAACATTCCCTTATACTCCTGGCCAATAGAGCTCCCTCATTAGCCTATCTCTGATCTTTGCCTCGCCCATGTGGCCTCTAAGTAGACCGTCATGTGCCTACATAAACATTTTTGCTTGCTTCGCACTAGGCACACTACATTGTTTGTACGAATATGTACCTTTTCTAGCGTACCGGTATAAAATACTTGGTTTAAACGCAACATCACTTCGCTGTCTGGCTATACCTGATTGCCTTGTTATAAACAAAGCTTCCTCTTGAAGTTTCCTCATTTCGCAAGGTAGCAAACTGTCTATGGGCAAAGTCGTGGGTTTCAACAGTTTATACCCTGACTTTCGCTTCATTACCATAGTCTCAACAAACTCCGCGTGCGCTGGTGTACACGTCATAGTATTATGATGTGGCAAGACATAAATATACTCTATGATTTCATCGTAAGACGAACCCGACAAACACGTTGCTTGCATACGGCAGGTCTAGGATATGTAATTATACATCAACTACTGGAACCAAAATTGTTCTCGATGTTAACATCCTCTGCCAGTTGTTCCAACACACTGTCGGTAAATTCCGCAACCACATCACCACGGTCAGATTCCAGCACAGATATACAATGCTAAGATCTAATGATAAATACAGACGTAAAATATGTTTTAGTACCCATGAGGATAAACACTGAGTTCTTCGAACTGAATTTGATCTCCGGTGAATAATTATTTTGATATTGTACATGTGAAAGCACTACAATATGACCAGATTTATCAATACGTGATATTGGTGACAAAATTCCTAGATGTCACTGTTCATTTATCAGCATTGCTAATTTACCATACCCACCTTTACATACAGTTATGATAAACAAGTGTGATCCAGACTCGCACACCTTTAAGATGTGACGTTTAGGTCTATGTAAGCCATTTCCATCAAGCGGACCTAAAATAATACGACCATTTGATATGATCCAGACTCGCACATCTTTGCTAAGGTTATTAAGGTAATGTTTTTCCTATTCTTCTTTGATTAAAATTACTGCAGTTCTCTATGAATGTACTACTCATGGTGTTGCGGGACTCTAGCGATTTGGTTAATTACATATTGTCTTGTTGTAATAGATACTGTAGCCACAAGTCTGTGATAAACGAGACCGACATATTGTTGTCTCCGATTCCACCTATGTCAGTGAACTAAACCAGATTCTTTACCTGAAAGCTGCCTTTCAGCTTGATAATAATATATTTAATGTTCACATTAGACGTTTAAATTTGCCACTTTGATCTTCAAAAATTACAAGCTCACCTGGATTGACACCAACAAGAACACGAGATTACTAGTCATTCAAATCCGCTTTGGTGGCAAATCGGCTTAGATCCACATCAGCACAGAATTGCCGGGCAGAGTAACGTCCGTAAATGTTAATAGACAATTTGTAATACATTAACTTATTTTAATGAGAAATCAGTAAGTGTTTCAAAGATTGGTGAGCGTTCAAGTACACGCGACGCTTCAATGACAAGATGACTGCATATGGACCCATCCAACCGTTTTTGTACTGTCACTGTCAAACAGAAGTTGGTGGGTGAACGTCTTTGGTATGTGCGAGAAACGACAACATTGAAGCGGTTCCAGATTGTGAGACGTGATTTTGTAGAAATTGAAGGTGATAACACAGGCATCCACAGTGTTAATGTTTATAATACAACTCTACCATCAGCAGCAGCTGCGCCACGCCACATCCCATCGTTAGATTTAATTTTGAGGGTTAATGTGAGTAGTGAATGGGGATACCCTACGTACAATGGGAATTAGCATTACAAACCACCCTGGGACACTCTACGTACAATGGGAATTTAACATGGCGAAAAATCGTGGGTCACTCTATGTACAAGGGGAAATTAACATGGGGGAATAGAGTTTGGGTTTGTTTAGGGACAAGGGGAATTGAACATGGGATTTTTTTTTTTTTTTTAAATTTTTTTAAATTTAAATTTAAATTTAGGCAATTGAAAAGTCATTCTCTTTTCGAGAAATATGCGTGGCCCTGAAAAGGGCCTTTGGGTTTATGTTAATGTATTCATTAACATAAAGGGTACCGCATTGGTCTTCTTCTTGTCCTTAGGCTGCGTTTCACTGTAGGACCGTAAATCAGGACTCTTTTGAGGCATCCTTGTCTTTCTACGTAGATCCTACGTATCCACAGACTGGTGTTTGTCCTGTGGACAACGGTCCACTTGGATCGGACATACATGGGTATGTCCGTCCGGAACATCATGGAAGACACAAGCGTAGAAGATTGCACATCGGTCCACATCTTGAAGCGACGAGAACAAGTGAATCAATGCACTGAACTGCGCTTATTTATAGGTAGAGGTAGGATTGAAACGGATTGAGTTCATTCACCAATCCAAACACGCGTTACAAAATTCAGTCAGCCCGCATCCAATCCGAAGAGAGTAGTCTGTGACGTCAGTTGGTCTATATAGATTCGCTAGCGCTTGTGTGCAGTCAATCTATGCGACAGTGATTCAACATGACGGAAACTCAGAAAACGATCCATTGGGGTGCACCAGCAGGGGAGACTGCCCAAGGGAACCCGGACTTACTTTCAGAAGAGGTACATTGGGATTTTGTGGATTTTCTTACCTCGCAAGAATTTGTTCCGGAACCTTCGTTACCTTCTTCATTACCGCAAGTGGAGAATTTTAGACAGAGACAGAAAGAAGAATTGGAGAAATTTATGCAACAACAAAAGGAAGCGGAACAAGCTTTTCTCCTACAGCAACAGCAACAGCAACAAGAGGAGGTAAGAAAAAAACAACAGCAAGAAGAAGTAGCAGCAAAGAAACAAGAGGGTGAAAATCAAACGGCTACGGTACTGTTGGACATTTTAGCGGAGTTAAGAAGTCTGAAACAAATGTATCAGACTTCTTTATCACGACCGAAGAGAATACGACCTTCCCGAGCTAAACACGCCAACCCTGTGACTAAGCCTGTCGTACCACCCTTAGTGATTTCAACCCAATCATCAGAAGTAGGCCTTGGCCGTGGCAAAGGCTTAAGGCAGTTAAAGTTTATTGGTTAAACTCACCCCTACACCAAAATAAAAAGGCCCTTTTCAGGGCCACCCACATTTCTCGAAAGAAATACAATTTCAATTTGCCAATAACTCAAAAATAAACCCCACCCATTTTACCCTTATAGTACGTGTCTGTGTATGAGTGCGTGAGTGTAGCTTCTTATTTTAAAATCAAAACTCAAAGACACTTACCTTATATCATTCATGTATTCTTTTATCCATTTTTTTACAATCCAATTCACAATTCACCACAGAACACTTTAATTAAAAGTTCATTGACTTCTTCTTTCTCCTTGTTTAGTCTCTCTGTTTTTTGAATTTCTTCACCGTTTTTCCTCATTTTCTTCCCTTCTTCTTTTCTTCTCCTGTTTCTTTGCTTCTTTTAAATAGAATTGTCTTCTTTCTTCCTCTTCTTCCTCTGAAGAATCCCTCTCTTCTTTCGAAGAATCCCTCTCTTCTTCCGAAGAATCCCTCTCTTCTTCTGAAGAATCCTTCTTTTCTTCTGACTCCTCTTGTTTCTTTTTTGGGCAATCTGGAGACCAATGTCCTTTTTCTTTACAATAATAACAGGTATCTTGACTTTTGTCTTTTTTAGCCCCTGTTTTTTTTTCTTTTTTGACGGTCTGGACACTCTGAAGACCAATGCCCTTTCTTCTGACAGATATAGCAAGTATCCTGACTCTTATCTCGAAAGGAAAGAGAGTAGTCCGTCGGCTGGTCTGAAGAGAATTTTCTAATGACCCCTCGCAAAGCTCTGACGAAACGTTCCATCTGGGTAGTCTCTTCCATCGTTGTGCTCGGCTTGAGAGTGAAATGAATAGTGAAAGGACAAGACACACCCTTTTTATATACGCTGGTTTGCCATGACTATAAATTAGTCTATGGTGTTTGAACTTGAGTCATTTGACGTTTTGCACTCAAGATGAAACGATCCTATTCATTCGAGAAGAAAGAAGAAGAAGAAGAAAGTAAGAGGCAGAAACGTGATCTATCGCCTCGTACCAGGGCTGAAATCTTGGCACAAATTCATGCCAGTGATTTTGAAGAGGACATGAGTGAACCAGAATCCGAACCTTCTAAACCAAGTTCGTCACCCTTAGTCAACCCTGAAAAATACTATTCCATTCGAGAGACGGAAAAGCGCTCCTCTAGAAAATTTAGAACCACGGCTTACACCTACACGGTGAAGTTTAAAGATTTCAAGGCCGACGTACCCTTAGAGAAAGCAGAAGGGTTTATCACCGAGATGTGGGATTCTTTGCTCACCGCACTCAAGCGACAATGTCAACCCAAAGAAGACGATCGCTTGACACTATCCATAGATCACGACGGTTTGAAATCCCCTGTTTGGATCGAGTTTAGCAGACCCGCAGAACTGACCCCTTCCAAAGTCATGGACAAGATTCAACACGTACAACAATCTAATGACCAGTTTGACATCACCGATGGTAAAGCCACACTGAAAATGGCTCACGTCTCTCTTCCTCAAGGGACAGGACGCAAAAAGATGTTATTGGTGGACGACCTTCGCAACACCAAAACAAGTCTCGTCCGAATTAACAACCCTCAAGACCAGATGTGTTTAGCTCGAGCCATCGTGGTGGGACGAACCTATGCCAACAAGAACGACACGGTAGAATGGAAAAGAACCTGGAACACTATTCAACGTTCATATCGAGCCAAACAACGAAACGAAGCAGAACTCCTGTTACAACAAGCCGGACTGTCCAAAGACACACCCTGTGGCATTCCTGAGATGCAAAAATTGCAAGATGCCCTAGCTCCACGCTACACCTTGAAAGTGCACCCTCAAGAAATGCGCGGGCCTCTGTTGTTTCGAGGCCAAGATTTTAAGGACGGAAAATACATTCATGTCTATCATCACGATGACCATTTCGATACCATTACCAGTATCACTGGATTCCTGGGATACGGTTATTATTGTGAGAAATGTGACTATGGTTATAACAATCGAGAGCAACACAAGCATTGTGGAATGAAATGCCCAGGATGTTTGGCCTCTCCACCCTGTCTGAGCGAAGGACCAGTGCCTTGTTCCACTTGTTTGCGCACGTTTGTCAGTCCTACCTGTTACCAACAACATCTGAAGACGCAAGGTTCACAGCAGAAATATGCTTGTCAACTCTTGAGATTGTGCCCTACGTGTAGACAAGACATACGTACCAATAGTACCAAGGCACACGTATGTCGAGGAAAGAAAAAATGTCACATTTGTCACCACATCGTGGACTTGGAAGACGAATGCTACGTGCAAAAATACCAACCCCCACCAGAGAAAGAGGACGGTCACAAGAAGAAAGGCAATTTCATCTTTTTCGATTTCGAATGCATGCAAGAGACCGGCATTCACATTCCTAATTTCTGCGTGGCTCATCGAGCGTGCGAGAAGTGCATTCAAGAACCTATCTTCAGTCATTGCCCTCACTGCAGCAAGATTCCCGGAGGGCGTGAAAAAATCTTTCGGGGACCAAACACGTTAGCCGATTTTGCCCAATGGGTCTTAGACCCCATCGACAAGACGTGGAGCCAAGAGGACATCGAATGTTACGGAGATTGTCATCGTCATGCCACAGTGATGGCTCACAATTTCTCCGGATACGATGGACAGTTTCTTTTGAGGTACTATGCGGAACAAGGCACCGAACGTCCTAAAGTGACTTTGAACGGAGCCAAAATCATTTTCATGCAAGTGGGACAAGTACAGTTTAAAGATTCGATGAGTTACTTGGCCATGCCTTTGAGCCGAATGCCTAAAACGTTTGGAATGACAGAAATGGCTAAAGGGTACTTTCCACACTTTTTCAATACGGAAGCCAATCAACATGCCGTTCTACCCCATTTGCCTGAGGCTCACTATTACGACCCCGACAACATGCGTACCGAACAACGAGAAGCTTTCTACGCTTGGTACCAAGCTCACGCCTCGGACCCTTTCGACTTTCAGGAAGAAATGCTAAAGTATTGTCGTTCCGACGTGGACATTTTACGGCGTTGCTGTGGAAAATTTCGAGAACTGTTCATGGAACACGGAGGGGTCGATCCTTTGAAAGAAGCTTGCACCATTGCCAAAGCGTGTTCCTTAATGTACCGCCAACGATTCATGCCTGAAAACACCGTGGCTGTCATCAGTCCTCAAACGACCCACTATGTCAAGCGTCAATACTCGGTCAAAGCCCTACGTTGGTTACATTACTTGTGCGACAAGGAAGACAAATGGATTCAGCATGCCCGCAACGGAGGAGGCGAAAAGACCATCGGAACGTATTCGGTAGATGGCTGGGACTTAGAAAACCCCAAGATCGTGTACGAGTTTAACGGTTGCTTATTTCACGGATGTCCCGTCTGCTACCCTGACCGTGACACTAAAAATCAGTTTTTACAACGGACCATGGAAGACCTGCACCAGGACACTTGTCAGCGACGCCTAAAGTTAGAACAGCAAGGATACCAAGTGGTGGAAATGTGGGAACACGAGTACGATCACCGTTTGAAAACCGATCCCGAGTTTAAACGCCTCGTGGAAAGTTACCAGTTCATGGACCCGCTGAACCCGAGGGATAGTTTGTACGGAGGAAGGACCAATGCCACCTGTTTGCTGTACCAAGCCGACGAAGAGAAAGGAGAAGAAATCAAATACTTGGACGTGTGTTCGCTGTATCCCTACGTGTGCAAATATTGTCGCTTTCCTGTAGGGCACCCGCAATTGTTGACGAAACACATCGACCTGAAAAACATTCGACAATACGAAGGCTTGATCAAGTGTAAAGTTTTGCCTCCCACGAACCTATACCATCCCGTCTTACCTCACCATTGTCAAGGCAAACTGATGTTTCCCTTGTGCCGTACTTGTGCCGAAACGTGCAACCAGGTCCAACCTTGCCATCACAGCCAGGAAGAACGTGCCTTGACGGGAACCTGGGTCAGCGTGGAATTGTTCAAAGCTCTGGACATGGGATACCAACTGTTAGAAGTGTACGAAATTTGCCACTTTCCCAAGACACAACAGTACCACAAGGGTGACCCAACTCAGAAAGGCATTTTCGCCGACTACGTGGATGCCTTTTTGAAACTGAAACAAGAAGCCAGCGGCTATCCTTCCTGGTGTCACACTCCCGAAGACCAAATACAATTCAAAGAGAAATACTACGAACAAGAAGGCATCTCTTTAGACCACATCGAAAAAAACGAAGGCAGGCGATCGTTTGCCAAAGTGATGTTAAATTGCTTGTGGGGTAAAATGGCACAACGACCGTGTTTACCCAAGACGGAATATTTGACAGAACCTTCCCGCTACTTCCAGATGATTCACGACAAAACCAAATACATGAAACACGTGGACGTCGTTCGAGAGGATTTGATCTTGGTCAATTACGAAGAAGATCTGGACTTTGTACAAGACGACCCTTTTGGAAATGTCATCATTGCGGCTTACGTGACAGCTCATGCTCGCTTAAAATTGTACGAAGCTTTAGAACTGTTAGAAGAACGCGTCCTGTACTTTGACACGGACAGTTGCATTTACATCCATCACCCGAGTCAACATCACCCTGACATCGAAGGAGACCGTTTAGGAGCCTGGACAGACGAGCATCCCGACGACAAGATTCTAAGTTTCGTCAGTGGTGGTCCCAAAAATTACGGCTACGAATACCGGGACAAACAAGGAGAAGTGCACACGACGTGCAAAGTGAAAGGACTGACTCTGAATCATCGTACCAGTCGAGTGGTCAACTTTGGGGTATTGAAAGAAGCCTTGCAATCGGGAGAGGATGGAAACTTTAAAGTGACCACCTATCAACCGAACAAGATTGTACGTTTACCCACTCACCACATCGTCAGTCGACCCTTGGAAAAAGTCTATCAAATCGTGTACCAGAAGTGAGTGAGACTTCCCAATCACTTTACGTTGCCGTACGGTCACGTCGGTATTGGTCTGTATATGAAAAGGAACCCTAGGCAAGATCGATAGTTCATTGTTCATTGAAGTAACTTACCATGTCGTTGACGAAGAAGAAATCAGATTGGTTAGGAGTCAAATGTTGGACATCACCGAGACCAGGGTTTTGAGGCTTGGACACAAGAGGTGGCCCAGTATGCACGAGAGTTATTCAAGGAAAAAAGTTATTTTTCAACCTGTGTTAGTGACGGTGCCAGAAGAACCCGTCACCCAGGACAGGACTGTCGTGGACAGGCCTGAAAGACCCTTTCGGGAGGACACTTGCTTGTGTGACCTTACCCCTACTATAGAACTGGTTAGAACTTTACCCAAAACATGTTGTACAGACACTTGTGTTTATTCCACGTTCATGGTTATCATGTGCCTTTTATTCTTGTACTTAAGCCTTTGGCTTTTATGTATTTTTGTCTTTCGTATTCATGTTTGAAAAAACCATTCAATAAACGTGTTCTGAAAAAGTATATAAACTCTTGTCTTGTTTGTTTTTCGTGTCACAAGTGACATTCCTCACGCCATGGCTACCTCTGCTGTCTCTGCTCCCTCTTCCTCTACTGTCAAAGTCATCGACGAACACTTAGATCGTGCCAGTTGGGAGGCTTTGTATCTTCGCCATCCCTTTAACATGCTCATTGCTGGACCTAGCGGTTCAGGCAAAACCGAATTCGTCAAACGTTTGATCGAACATAAACATCATTTGATCGATCGGCCCCCTCAACGGATCGTGTGGTGTTACAAAGAGTGGCAGTCGGCGTACATCTTGCGAGAAAGTCAAGGCGATTCCATCGTGTTTGTGGAAGGCATTCCTAAAGAAGACGACGGCATCGTCTCTGACTCCCGTCAAACCCATTTGGTCATTTTCGACGACATGTTAGGGGAAGACGAAGAAGAAATTAAATTGTGGTTCACGCGCAAAGGGCATCACCGTAATGCCAGTGTCGTTTACATCACCCAAAATTTGTTTCAACAAAGTAAAGCCCATCGCACCATCAGTCTCAATGCGCATTACGTGGTCTTGTTTAAAAGCCCTCGAGATAAATCGCAAGTGCAAGTCTTAGCCAAACAGTTAGGAACGCCTTGGCTGCCTCAGGCGCACGACGATGCCACTCAAACGCCACACGCCTATTTACTCGTCGATTTGAAACCTACGACCCCCGAGGATTTGCGATTTCGTACCCACTTGTTTCACCACTGGTGCCAAGACGGAGGGCCTGTCCTGTACACGTCTCCGTCCTCGACTTCATTTCACTCCCAATAAAAAATCTATAAAAACCTCAGACCCTTTTTCGTCTGTCTCACACAGTGCGAACATGACGTCCCTTTAGTCGCATCTTCCCGTCAAATTGATTCGTGCCTTGTATGGCATCAGTCGAGAAAAAGATCCACAAACACGAGCTCGTGTCTTAGAAGCTAGTCTCAAAGAAGTCTTACGATGGTTCACGGTGACGGCACGTCAATTACTCCAAGGAATCATTCAGATTCCTCATCAAACCCAACGCTTTTTTGATCGAAACAAAGTCGCTTTGGTCCAACTGGCCGATCCCCGCATCGACACTCAAACCAAAAAACAAATCATTTTGAAACCTGGAGGGAGCGGTACTCTAGGAGGGGTCATCATTCGCTCACTCTTAAGATGGGATCCTAATGCCCCCAAAGTTATACCCAAGACAAAAGTCCAACGAAGCCCCAAGAAGAAAAAGACCAGGTCCCCAAGGAGAACTTCTCCAGTGGCAGGACCCTCCTCTGACCAGACACCACCACCCCGGAAAAAGAAAAGAAGCCCCCAGAAAAAGAAAGAGAGAAAAAGTCCCCAGAAAAAGAAAAGTCCACAGAAAACTAGTCGCAAGAGAGGCACTTCGGCCAGGACGCAACCTTACACTCGCAAACCACGACCTGCCACGGCGGTGACTGCGTCTCCGGCATCCTCACGTTTGTCCACTTCTCCGTTGATGACACCAGGAACTGAAGAGTACTTGGAGACGTTGATCACACCAAGAACTTCTCCGTTGATGACCCCCAAAAGAACTTCCCCAGTGGCAGGACCCTCCAATTTAGTGGCAGTGGCTGCTGCTCACAAAGTACCTTCTCCCAAAATCAAAGTCCAAGAAAGATCGGGCATGTTACAAAGTTTACTGGATTTGTCCAAGCAAGAACTGGCACGATTTAGTCCGTTACGTACCCCTGCACGACGTGTCATGCTTGTCCTCAAACTGATACGACGTAAAGACAATCAGTGGCGACGCGTTCCAGTATAAAAAGGGCATGTGACCAAGTAGGGGTATCAGTGAACTTGTAAAAGATGTCACCTCCAAGAAGCCACAAAAGAAAGAGACAAAGGCAGACGCGTCATCCGACAAAGCGCTTAGCCAAGCATCGACATTACCCTAAGAAAAGACACAGTCGTTCCAAGAAAAAGAGGCGTCAACAAAGGGGAGGATTCCTTGGCGATTTTGGGAAAAACATTGTCACCTTTATGACAAAGCGATAGTCCCAAAAAAAAGATAAAAGGGTGTGCGTTAAGTCATCGACGTTAGTGTCTGTTTGGTGAATGTCCCGGAACCCACAAGCAAAGATGTCACCCTCCAGAAAACCCCAAGGAAAGAAAAGGAAAGGACTGCCACCACGTTTAGCCAAACATGGGGACATGTTATCTGTCCTGTCCAAAGCTTCTCCACCCCTACGAAAAAAACTCATTCAGACGGCCTCCAAAGAGGTCATCGATACCGTGTGCGAATGTTGTTTGAACGTTTTGAAAGGTACGATCCCTTTGTCCAAACACCAGAAACAATGCTTAGGCAAACATCGTCACGTTCTTCGGAAAATGGTTCAAAAGAAAATTCCCATTCGTCAAAAAAAGAAGATGTTGGTCCAACGTGGAGGCATTTTGCCTCTCTTGTTAGGCCCCATACTGAAAGGAGTCTTGGGAACCATGTTGGGAGGACTGGTGGGAGCAAGATAAAAAGGCCTTCGGAAGTCCCAAGATCTCAGAATTAACCCCTGACAACCCCATGGAAGGACGAAAACTAGCTTTAGTGCCTTACAAACGATGGATGGAATACCATCGGTGGCAAGAACAACGCACCCCGCATTTACCTCCCAATCCCCATTTGAGCGAGATGTCCCAGTTACAACACGAACTGCAGTCCTTGATGGATCGCCAAGATTTGTCCGAAATAGAAAAATCGCAAAAGTACGGTCAACTCTTGCAACGATTGCAACTCTTTCACCAGAAAGCTTTAGACGAAACAGCTCTACCCACTCTGAAAGATTTTAAGACCTTGATGAAAAGTCCAGCACCATCACCAGTACCAGTACCACTACCGCCAGTACCAGTGACCAAGACAGAAAAAGGAAAAGAAGGAGAAGAAGAAGAAGGGTTTCAAACTCCACGCGAAAAAGTACGCAAGTTAACAACACCACCTACCTCCAGAATTGGATGGATTAAAAAGATGATGGCCACCCCTTCTTCCTCACAAGAGAAAAAGAAAGTGAAGACAGAAGTGAAGACAGAAGTGAAACAAGAACCGATATCCCCCGCTCAGACATCCTCCTCCTCCTCTTCAACACCTATTGCCGGTCGCACACGCAAAGCATTGCAATCCAAGAAAATACCCCAAGAGAAAAAGAGTAGCCTCTTCCAAGAGTGGGTACCTTATTAACACACAAACACAAAAAATGGAAAAAGTCTTAGCCAGCATTTACTACGATCCCTCGCATCCTGCAGGTTACGCAGGAGTTCAAAAATTGTATCGTGCTGCCAAAACTCGACTGAAAAGTCTCCGTTTACCTCAAGTGCAACGATGGTTACAAGAACAAGCTACCTACACTTTGCACAAACCCATTCGACGCAAGTTTGCCAGAAGTCGCACCCGAGTGGAAGGCATCGATCATCAATGGCAAGCCGATTTAGCCGATGTCTCTCATTTGGCCAGCTACAATCGTGGCTACAAATATTTGTTTTGTGTCATCGACGTCTTTTCCAAATTTGCCTGAGTCGTGCCCTTGACTTCCAAATCGAGCAGCGAGTTAGTGCGAGCCCTGCAACGGGTGTTGAAACAAAGCGGTCGTCACCCTCTTCGATGGCAAACGGACAAAGGCACCGAATTTCTGAACCAAGCTTTCCAAAAAGAATTAAAGAAACGTGACATTCATTTTTTTACCACCGAGAATCCCGAAACCAAAGCCAGCATCGTGGAACGTTTTCAACGCACTTTGAAAGAACGCATGTGGAAATATTTTACGCATCACCACACTCTGAAGTACATCGACATCTTACCGCACCTGGTGCAAGCGTACAGCCAATCTTACCATCGAAGCATCGGACGTGCCCCGCAAGACGTGACTCCCGACAACGAAGCGCTGGTGTTTGAGCGCCTGTTTGGTACGTCCCCGACGAGGGCTGTCCCCAAGAAAAGAGGAGAGTTGGCCGTAGGAGATTGGGTGCGCATTGGCAAAACCAAACGCACTTTCGACAAAGGTTACTTACCTAACTGGACGACCGAATTGTTTCGCGTCACTGGACGAGTGCATGGCCGTCATCCTGCCGTCTATAAATTGGAAGACATGAACGGAGAAGTGCTCAAAGGAACGTTTTATTTGCCCGAGTTACAACGTGTCACCAAAAAAAGAAGACGACGTGTACGACATCGAAAGCATTCTCGAACGCAGAACCCGTAAAGTGGGCAAACGACGTGTCAAAGAAGTCAAAGTACGTTGGAAAGGATATCCACCCAGTTTCGATTCTTGGATCGACGCTTCGCAAGTCATCGACTATAAAAAGAAGTGACCATCATGCCCTTTCACACAGCAGACGCAGCTACGTCGACCACTCCTCCTTCCCCTAGTTCTTCTGTGCAAGATTTACAAAAACAACCCTTGTGGGTGTGGTGTGGAGAACGTGTGCCTAAAACGCAAATCGTCTTTTTCTGCCAAATCTTCGTGGTGTATTGTGTCATCGGGGCAGCCATCGCCAATTTGAGTTTGCAACAAGGAGACAAACAATTGTGGACCATTTTATTGAGCAGTTGCATCGGTTACCTGCTTCCTAATCCCTCCCTGAAATTCACCTCGAACGGGAACCCCGGGAACCTTGTGTCCAGTGCCAGTGCCAGTCACCACTTCAACCACAACCAGAACCCCATTTTAGACGGAGACACGCCTCTGACGTCCAGTAACCCCTCGGACAGCCACAGAACTCTGGAATTATGAGTCACGAAAACCAATTTTACTTAACTTTACCCAGTGACAGTTCCATGGAGGTGTTTCCCAAGAACACGTTGTGCTGTTACACGGCCAAATTACCTCAAGCCATCCAGTTAGATCACGAAGCCCATTGGGAAGTGGCTTTAGTAGAAATCATTCACCCGACCCAAGTCCTCAATGTCCTTCCCAATCAAAATTTTTTTGATGTGGAAGTTCATGACGAGCAAATGCAACAGTGGATGGATAGCAATGTCAAATATGACAAGAAAACCCGTACACAAAAGTACACCACCTATCACTTGTTCATTCCCCCAGGCTATTATTTTAGTGGTCAACATTTGGTCAGCACCATAACCTCCAGGTTTAATGTCGTGTTTCTGAAAGCTTTGGAGCATGTCAACAAAAGTGTCACCATGGAGTACCACAAAGCAGCTCGTCGCTTCTTGATGAAATTTGAACGAAGTAAAATCATGTCCATTTTATTTTGTCCTGAATTGTTTGACATGTTGGGCGGAGACATGGACATGAGAAAGACCATGCTCAAGAAAAACGAATTACCCATCGTTTACGACAACGAGTCTTTTAGCAAGTTATTTCGTGCCCCGGTAGAACTGAACCAAGGACTGAATTTGATGTTTGTGTATTCCGATGTGGTGGAGTACAACGTGGTGGGACACACCTCCGTATCGTTACTGCGTGTCATTCCTTTCAAAGTGGATTCTGCCACAGATGCTGACGAGGAAGGTGGAAACACTTACCACGTCCACCGCGAATTTGTCCATCCTCACTATTTGCCTGTCAGTAAGTCGTATTTGGACACGGTCAACATTGCTATAAAAGGAGATCTGGGACAAAATATTCCATTCACCAAAGGAAAAGTCACGGTGAAACTCCATTTTCGAAAACGGTTCTCTCACGACTCTTAAGTCATGTATCCAGTGTACCGAGGGGTTGCTCGACAGCGAGGACACGGCTTAGGAGACATGTTAAAATCGGCCTTTCGTTCGGTGGCCCCGGTGTTGAAACCGATGGTGACACGCGGATTGCACGCCTTGAAAGATGCGGCACTGACGCAAGGCAAAGAATTTCTCCAAAATGTCATCATCGACAAACAAAACCCTAAAGAAGCCTTCATGAGGGCAGGCAAAAATGTCTTGCTGCAAACGGGCAAAGACATTTTAGGCCAACGAGAAACACCTATAAATGCCCTGCACGCTACCGAGTCAGGCATTCAGCAAGGACAAGGCAGAAAGAGACGACGAAGAAAACACCCTTTCACCAGACTTCAAGCGAGAAAGGCCAAGAAAAGAAGAACCGTTCGAGACTTAGACGTTTTCGATTATTGAGAAAAGAGACAAAAAAATGATGCACCGAGAATCTTGCGCTTGTTCCAAGACGGAACTGGATCTGTTTGCCATGCCCCCCACAATGATGACCATGCAAGAATCCCAGTGGGTGGAATTTCACCCCGTCTCCTCACTGACCGATTCCGCTCCCATCGAGTTTGAAATCAAAGGACAGCCCGAAGATTACATCGATCTGAATAGCAGTTACTTGTACCTGAAAGTCAAAATTCTAGATAAGACTGGAGGTGCTATAGACGATGAAGCACTAGCTCCCGTCAACAATTTCATGCATTCCTTGTTCAGTGGAGTGGACTTGTACTTGAATAACAAACTGGTCAGTAGCAGCATGGATACTTACCCTTATCGTGCCTACCTGGAAAATCTCTTGACGTACGGAATAGATGCCAAGAACACTCATCTCAATGCCTGTGTGGTATGGGAAGCTGACGAACCTACCAAGTTTGAAATATTGGAAACTGATGAAAAGAAAGACAACAATGATGGATTTGTAGAACGAAGAAAGAGAATCACGGGAGTCGACACAAGTTTAGAACTGATGGATCGTTTGCATTTGGACATGTGGTTGCAAGAAAAGTATTTGCTGAACGGGGTGGATGTCCGCCTGAGACTGAATCGTAACAGTGCCGCTTTCCATTTGATGGCTGATAGTGACGGTTACAAAACCAAAATCCTAGAAGCCAGACTCTACGTACGCCGTGTGGAAGTGTTACCTAAAGTGGGAAACGACATCAGTCAGACGTTGAGCAGAACGACCGCCAAGTATCCCATACGACTCGTGGAAGTGAAAACCTTCACCATTCCCAAGGGACAGCGATCCATGATCGAAGATCATCTGTTCCAAGGACAGTTACCCAAACGTTTGATCGTTGGTATCGTCGAGAATACAGCCTTCAACGGAGCTGCCGAAAAAAATCCTTTCTACTTTCAACACTTTGGCGTGTCCAAAATCGAAGTCAGTCGCGATGGCAAGACCTTGTGTACCCGACCTTTCGAACCTGACTTTACCAAGAAGAATTACTTGAGATCGTACTTGTCCCTGTACGAAGCCACCGGACAGTTAGGAACCAATACCAGTTACGGTATTACGTACGAGGATTATGCAGGAGGCTACGCTTTGTGGGCTTTCGATTTCACTCCAGACCAAGGCAGCGACGAGGGACATTTCCACCCTATAAAATCCGGCCAGATTCGTGTGGAAATTCAGTTTAAAGACCGAGACCCTGATGAAACGGTGAACGTCATCCTGTATGCAGAATTCGATAATACCATATAAATCAACAGTTTGAGAGAAGTCATCCTAGATTACTAGAAACCATGGAAGACTGTTATCCCTCTTTACCTAGTGGAGAAACTTTAAAGATGGAATGTGATGAGACTGTGGAAAAAATGTTGTGTTTTGAAAAAAATTGTTTGATGTTATGATGTTGGATTATTGTTAAAAATGTTAGAGTTGTTGTTTAGTGTTAAGTGATTTTTGAATAAAAAATGTTGTGTTTTGAAAAAAAATGCCTTTGTCTTTTGTTTAGCTATAAGAATGTTGGATTGATGCTCTTTCATTTCTTACTATCCCTCTCATGACACTCACTAAACGTTGCGACTCAAAAACCGTGTGGGGGATGTTTTCCTTCACGTCCGCGCTTTGACTTTAAGAACCGGGGTTGTTTCCAGTCTAACCATCCATTGTCGACTCATCCTCCTAAGAAGATGTGCTCCAAACTAGCTAAACTCAACGAAGCCTACGTGAATTTGCATAGGGTCAGACACAGTCTGATACCGAAGCCAGAAGAAATAGAGAATGTGAGAATGTTAAAAATCACTGAAGACCTGATAGAAGAGCTCTTCAGAGAAGAAATGAACAGGGAGAAAGAAGAATGGACAGAGAAGTACAGACTTCAGAGACAGCAGCAACAACAACAACAAGAGCAGCAGCAGCAACCTGAAGCTGACAGAGGCTTTGTCGATTGTCGTATCGACACCAAAGAGTTCTTCTTCTCTTTTCGAAGAAGCAGACCTATCGCCAGAAAGTGTATCGTCAGAGGACATCGCATTCTTAGAAACTAAAAAGAATGCCATAGCAAAACAAAAAAGCAGCCCTTTTCAGGGCTACCCAATACTCTAGAAAAGAAATAACCATCCATTTGCCAATGTGTGTAGGTAGAGTAGTGTGAAAATAAACACTAACTCTTTTTAAAAAAAATGTGAGGGTATGTGTTTGTGTGTTTGTGTTTGTAAGTGGTTAAGTAAGTTGGTATGGATAGTAGATTAACATGATGTCTTTTTTGGTGTTCGAGGTGTATATTTGGAGTTAGATTGGATTGCTTTGCGTATGTGGATAGTCTATTGAAGTGATTTATTAAAAAATTTTAAAATAGTGATGGGTAGCATAAAAAAGTGAGTGAGTGTTTCTTTTAGGTCCGCGCGTTGTTGTTTTTTGGTTATGATCTAGGTAAGATCAATTTTATGTTTTTAGGGGGATGTTTTCCATCACGTCCGCGCTTTCACTATAAATTGAAACTCGCTGGGCAGTCTAGCTACCCTTGTTGATTGATCAACACAAGAATGAATAGCAGAATAAGCAAACTTCTTGAACTCCAGATACATCTGGAATATGTCAGGCGCCTGTTAAATGAACTGGCCGCGGAGGCTATAGTAGAAGAGGAAAGAATGAAGAACGAAGAGGAGGAGAGAAGACAGAGGGAAGAGGAGGAAAAGAAACTAGAAGAGAGGATGTCGTACAATATTCCCGAGACAGAGGATTGGGGTGTTGAAGCGAATCATCCTCCCTCTGCGCTCCCCAGAAAAAAGGTGAAAGGAGACTGGGGAAGAAGATGCGTGTGTGGCGCCAGGCCAGGAAGGTGCAACCATTAGATAGGTGCATCTGGAGTTCAAAAAAACAGCCCTTTTAAGGGCTACCCAATACTCTAGAAAAGAAATAACTATCGATTTGCCAATGTGTGTGTGTGTGTGTAGGTAGAGTAGTGTGATTATAAACACTAACTCTTTTTTCATAGTGCGAGGGTATGTGTTTGTGTGTTTGTGTTTGTAACTGCTCACGTACGATTGTGTGGATAGTAGATTATGGATTTTGTTTATTGTTTCTTAGCGTATGTGGAGAGTATAGTTTGGGTTTTGTAACCGCTCACGTACGATTGTGTGGATAGTAGATTATGGATTTTGTTTATTGTTTCTTAGCGTATGTGGAGAGTATAGTTTGGGTTTTGTAACCGCTCACGTACGATTGTGTGGATAGTAGATTATGGATTTTGTTTATTGTTTCTTAGCGTATGTGGAGAGTATAGTTTGGGTTTTGTAACCGCTCACGTACGATTGTGTGGATAGTAGATTATGGATTTTGTTTATTGTTTCTTAGCGTATGTGGAGAGTATAGTTTGGGTTTTGTAACCGCTCACGTACGATTGTGTGGATAGTAGATTATGGATTTTGTTTATTGTTTCTTAGCGTATGTGGAGAGTATAGTTTGGGTTTGATTATATGAAATGAGAAAAGTGGGGGATGTTTTCCTTCACGTCCGCGCGTTGCTTGGTCATGATCTAGGTAAGATCAATTTTACGTTTTTAGGGGATGTTTTCCATCACGTCCGCGCTTTCACTATAAGAATCCACAAGTTTGATGTTGGAACCATTCTAAGGAATAACTGAGACAAAATGACTCAAGTATCAGTTCTATTTAATTTATTGAGAGACATCTATTTCTGATAATGGATGTAGAATATGTTTTAGGAAGAATAGAAGAGGAATGGAGGCATGGAGATATGAAAGACTTTGTAACGAGTCAAGTTCAAGGCCTAAAGACAGCAAGAGATATCATAGCAGGGATGATTGAAGAAGAAGTCAGTAAGTCAAGAGGCTTCATTAACCCACCTTACTTCAGAGTGGGAAGTTTGAAGGAAGCACTGGATCATGTCATCCAAGTCCGGTGCTTCCTAGAAAAAATATTGTACTGGACAGAGTGGAGAAATGTAAAATTGGGATTGGAAAAGGGGAAGAAAGGGGAAGATCTGATGAGAAAAGTAATGGAGGAAGAAGTAGAGAAGATTAAAGTGAAATGGAGGGAAGAAAGAAAAGATGTGGAAAGCAAAACGAAACAGACAGAGTTTGAGAGGATGAATAAGAATTGGATCAAAGTCCAGGACAAGTTTAGAGCCTTGGGCCATCCAGACTGGATGCCAGAGGAGAAAAAGAAGAAGAAAGGAATAATGGAAAAAGTGAGGACTTGGTGGAAGAAGTTAAGGAGTTAGAAGAAGAAGAAGAAGAAACCCAAAGGCCCTTTTCAGGGCCAGCCATATTTCTCGAAAAGAGATAACCTTTCCATTGCCTACCCTTTTTTTAAATTTAAATTTAAATTTAAATTTTAAAAAAAAATTTTTTTTTAAAAAAAAATCCCATGTTCAATTCCCCTTGTCCCTAAACAAACCCAAACTCTATTCCCCCATGTTAAATTCCCCTTGTACGTAGAGTGACCCACGATTTTTCGCCATGTTAAATTCCCCTTGTACGTAGAGTGACCCACGATTTTTCGCCATGTTAAATTCCCATTGTACGTAGAGTGTCCCCGGGTGGTTTGTAATGCTAATTCCCATTGTACGTAGGGTATCCCCATTCACTACTAATGTGACGGTAAGTTAGGCTTCGAAAATAACTTTGCAAACATCTCTGCAAAACCCAAATATGTGACCAAAAAGTGTGCACGAAAATCGCAATGAGGCTTGACAAAGTTGTTTTTGTGTTGCTGAGCAAATCCGCTATTAAAAACGCCGTTAATGCCTACAAATACAGCTTGTGCATCTTCATCATTAGCAGCGTTATTGTGTAGTTTAGGTCACCTAATTGGATACGATTGAAAATCCGCAGATGTATCCTTGATAAACTTCACTGTTGGACCAGATGTTCTCATGTAATCATCGCTGTATCTGGCAAGTCAAAAAAAAAAAAAAAATTTGTGGCCACATCAGCATTATCCAAAGTTTATTCAATTTACTTTCCATGCAATAACGTGCACTGCTAAACAACGCTATGATGCCATTGAAATCAAAACTAGCTTTGGTATTGGCAGGATAATACGTCCCATTAGCATCATTCTGTACCAGTTTTACCTGACATGGCATGAAAAACCCTGACGTGTCCTGCACTTGCAATTTTTATTTTTGATATTGGGATCCCTGGCTGGACAAAAACAAAATGCTAAAAAATATATTTTGCTTCGATCCAATAACACAGGTGCACCCATATTAAATGCTAGATCAGATATATATCTTAACTGAGCCATAATGTGACTTTAGTTTATACGTATACATTATTTATTTTCTTTAATACCACTGCGTGACAGCTTGTTGCTTAAATACAGTCCCCTTTGCTAGATTTGCATTCGCTGAATCTGATAATAGTTGTTTATGGGCTTCATTAATGACTTAACTGCAGGCATGATTGATTCTGATAATAAATTGATTTTGATAACGCTCGAGTCACAAATCGTGGTAGCCGCTCTCAAATATTGTAACAAGATAACCGGGTGGGATTTTCGGATTCACAAGAGAACACTTTTGACCATGATATAAATACAATGTTTAATAATGGATGACTTGAATGAGCAATTAATTATGAATATGTGTGTGTATATATAATCCAAATATTGTATTTAATTAACATAAGAGCGCACAGACTTAATGATGAAAAATACAAATAAATTAATTTAACAGATACAAAGACAACGGGTGAATGATTCATAACGATTTGACAATGAAACGATGGATATAGTTTACTCAGGTAGTATACGATGTAGAATTTTACTCGTGTAGTAAAATGAATTCACTCAGTGAAATTATGGTGATAAAAAAGGGACAGATATACAACTTATCTTTACAGTCCCGAAAGATACACTGGGTTTTACGAACACCAAAATTAGCCCACGGCTAACAAATTAAATGTAAGGAGATACACTCCGTCATCAGTACACAGTTTCAGCTCCACGGCTGCTACAGTTCAGCTTCACAGCTGCTACAGACTCCGGACACTCGAAACACTTCGAACACTCCGAACATTGGACACTCCGGACATGAGACATTAGACACTCCGGACACCCCGGACAATATACATTCCGGACATTAGACTCTCCGGACACCCCAGACATTAGACAGCTGAAAATATATCCAATACCGTGTACTACATGACACGGGCATAATAACGTAATGTCACTATACACGGTAAGTTATATAGATTACATTATCAGCACAATAATTTCAAAATGACAAGTTCAAAAATAAACCTAACCCTGCTTGATAAGAATCCTGCTATATTAAACAGCTCTTTAAAAAATGTAGCTTTAGATTACTAATATATATCCCTTGCTAAGTCGAAAACAAGAATAGAAATATGTGCATTATACTGCTTACACCAAAGCTACATAGCAAACATACAAAAATAAACCTGGTAATACAGTAGTTATAACTTATAGATTATAAATTAATAAACTTACATACCTCTACAGCTGAAGATGGGCAAGTCCTTGAAACAGACTGCTGGCTGACAAGACTTATCTGTATTGTAAAGAGATTTACGTACGGAGAGGTGTTTATACACGGACATAGTCTGTGGATTGTAGGCATTCAATTCGTCCCATCGAGAGCACTTCGCACGTGCGGAATCGGATAAACCGAACTCATTATTTTGAAATACGACACAATATACATAAATCACCCTCGGGCATGGTTGTACAAAGAAAAAAACGAAATCTGAGTACATGTGTTCAATAAATAAAATAATTTAATTCCGTGACAAATATCGATCAGCAAGATCATTAGGGTCACACAATCCGCTAAGAATTTCTCTTTATTTGTGGTTGTACATCTTGGTAACGGTTGCTTTGTACCTGCTTGTCTATCTATTCTGATTTGTTTTCCAATGTAAGAGGTACAGGTTTCAGGTGTTGTCCGATACAAATGTTTTGTCTCCGTTTTATATACTATTGATATCCTCGTTACTGTGCAGGAGTCCCATAAAATATGGTGTCGCTTGAGGTACTCTATTACTTTTTCCAGCTTTCATAACGCAAAACACTTTATTATAAGAATCAAACACACTACCAGAGGCTTTTAGACCCAGAAAAATTCCCTGTACACCCATATGATCCAAACATTTATTTTTTGTCATTTGATGGTTCTTTGATCACTAAATATCTCCAATGGGGTGGGAATATTTTAAGCTAGAAAGAGGTTCCAGAGATCCACTGGCGACCATCTTCATTAAAATTTTGTTTTTATGCATACATCAAAGCCCGGTATCTGGGTGGTGTAGCAATTGATTCTTTGATGGCTCACTCTTTAGGTTTTCCAACGTATTACTTTTCTTTGCTGTTTCTTTTTAATTTCAGCCACCACTTCCGGCAACCATATAACATCTTCTGCAGTTGCATATATTGCTTTTCTGATAGCCTTGGTGCATTTAGCTATTTTACGAACTAGATCAGGTGCTTCTTCTGTCCCCATTAGCGCTGACACTTGTTCAAATGTGGCCTTTGGTGCCTTCGTAATGTCCTTGGCACATTCGGATATTTTCATTTTATGTTAAATCAGCGGCATAAATATTTGTTCACAGCCCGCCGGAATGTCTTCCCTCACAGTCTGTAACGTATCTTTCACCTTTTTATAACCTTTTATAACATTTTGATTCAATTCCTGCTGTTTCTGATCGGTTTTACGGCGTCACTTTCCATGCTCTTCTATGATATCATGATTGTTTTTATTATTAAATTGATGCGTTCAAACCCGCACGATATTTACCCCGACAAGTTCCAGTCAAACAAATGGTGAGAATACTGTACTGATCCCAGGCGATGGGCTCAATAATTTCACGAAATTCATCCCATATGTGATCATCGGTACACCAAAGACAATGAATGTTTCAAAGACCAAGCACATCAATATCACAAAATATCATTAGCATGTTACAGTCGTCTCGGATTACTTTACGCATGTGTGTGTATCACTGAGTCAAATAGATGACGTCAGTGTTTTTGTGCCTGCCTCGTGAAAATAATTGAGCGGGATTGACTTAGTTCTCAAGCATCATCGCGTCGTACACAGTAAGACTGTTTTTGCTTTTATCCAAATTGTCAATCGTTGGTGCTGCTGCGACAATAGGGGAAAATAAATTGATTGACGACAAAGTCATCTATGCTCCGCTTCGCGTGGTAACACCACCGCTTCTCAACGATCTTTTACAAATCAGCTCTTTTTGAAAGTCTTTTAAAATCTCATATCATCGTTGATCATCAGGCGATGGCGCAAACACCTGCAACCGATCGCAGGTTAACCATCGTAAAAACCATTTTCAGCAACAATTGTCTTTTTTCTTGAGTCAGCAGGACCAATGATCAGGGCGCAATGCTTTAACGGTTTAGTTGCTGCTTGTGCAGAAAAGTCAATGATAGAAAATTAGTTAATTTTTCTGAAATCGTTCTTGTTACTAAAAGCATCTGCGAATTTCCTTTATCGTGACGCCATTGAATAAAATAATTAGTAATACGATATTTTCCTCTTATTGTGTGCTGTTGTTGCACAAAAACACTACAGTAACAAACTTGCCAAAGACACCATTGAGTAAATATCCGGGTTAGAAATACCTTCCTGGATACAATTAATGTGGGTGTGGCACATGGCTAGGTATACAACATGATTGTAACAAACAACCAAAGCCTAGTGAGGCACCTACCAACCGCGTTCTTGCTGACTGTTACCAACATGAAAATGTGTATAGCATCCAACGATATCTGACGTGGCTTTTTTCCATGGCTTAAATGCGATTAATCCATTACTGGGAGAACGAGTTGCAAGATGGATCTTTAAAGGAGGTGTGAAACCAGGATTACACTTGGAGTTAAACAAAATCCCACTCATTAAAATTAATATTAATACAAGCAATAGATACAAATATTCTGCTGTGCGCGTTGGTACTGGAGAGGTGAAGCCGTCGTGGAACAGTTAGCCTGTGCAGTCAAGTTCACTTATGGGATTGCTCGTGTATGGTTGACCAAATAAGTGTCGTGACAAATTTACCTACCAGTACCAAAAAGATTTCAAGTGGTATGTTTGTTGACCAAACACCGAATGAAGTTTATCAGGATGATTTGTTGTTTCTTCCATGTCCATGGATCGTGTCCATGTTAGACAAGGTGAATTACGCATATACAAGTATGCCTTAACCATTATATTTGTGACCAGCAGATGCATAGAAGATGAGCCGTTGACATCAAAAGATACTGCAAGTGTCGCAGATGCACTCACGCGTATTTATACGCGCGGACTGCTTACATGGACACTATTGTTACGAGCAAAGAGTTTCGTGATTTTGTTGATGTTATGTTGACCAAAACACGATCTGTGAATACTTGTCGTAAATGTTAACGTGCATTATGACCAAGCTATTATGAAGCAATTTAATCTCGTTCTTCCATAAGGTTTTCGGTGATTAGTACGCGCGGGAATTGTTGAGGTTCTCTGAGGTCGCAGGAATTGGATGCATAGCAGCGTTGAACTATGAAATCACACACACGATTGGATTAAAAACAGCAGATGTGATTTCACAAAAGGCTCACGTTTACTCAGAAAGATCATTTTACGGCCAGCACCGTTACAACCACTCGGAGACAAGTTTGTTCTATATTTGTATGCACCTGAAGATATAGAAGTCGTGCTAATGACTCGGTTGCTATGTTTATGATTTCGGAAGTAGTTGATACTCCAGGACAGCAAGCACGTTACCGATTTGGACCGTCACCCCGTGGAATAAAGCCTCCTAGCCGTGCATTTGTGGGAGAGGACCTGAAGTCACTCTCTCAAATTCGGAATTGCCACCAGGTTTTTTTGTTGAAACGTTAAACACCATCAATTGTACGTTTTTATTTTCCCCAACAGCAAGATGACCAAAAGAGGAGTATCCATCGCATGGTTTTAAGCGGGGACAAACTCCCCTTGTTGCATTTGTATACACTCATGCGACGTTTCTGACACAAACATATTTGTCGTGTGTGCTAATTCACGTCGGTCTCGAAGACATTCCACATATAGTTGTTGTTTGATATTGTTTTGTACAATCACTTGTGGAACTCCGTTAGCATTTTAATGTTTCTGGAGCCACCGGCCACAAGCTAGTACCATGTAATCTTCGATTTGTTTACCTAAGCATTCGTCTTTTTATTGGCTTTACTAAACAATGGATGCTACTTCGGCTACTCGCTGGTTTCAGATTCGTTGACCAATCTCTGTAGTGCCATGCCCGCGTACATATCATTTGTGGTGATAAGTCTCAGCAACGACTCAGCGTCAGTGTACATCATCTTGGCCCAATCATGATCCTTTATCTTATCATAGTAGAACTCATACATAAGCAGCTTCGACAAGTCCAACACGGAAGAACAAACATAGACAGTGTTAGTTTCTATTCTTTTATTGTGAACAACCATAAGTCCACCATCAAAATATTTTCTGGATTCAAAGACGGGGTCGGTGACGAGCCTTCGAAGTTTGTCTTGTTCACTACCTCGGACAAGATCTACGGGAGATCGTTTGCGGATATTATCCATGGTTTTCCCAAACACGGCGTTGTGCATGGGCTTGAAAAAGTCCATCTCAAAGTCATTGGTGTCCTTTGTTTTCAGATCTGTATTCTTCTCACTGTACGGGGAAATCTAAGCTTGCTGACCAAATCAAATCATTCGAGGGATTTTGCTGACAGGCATACATAATCGCATGTACCTCTGCGTGTAATAAATAATTGTATTCGGTCCTTTGACTTGGCACCAGTTTGGTTCATTCAGTGTATTTGCATTCGGATTCATGGACAATTAGGAACTGATATAGGGGACAGCAGTGTACCGGGCACAGAGGGCGTTTCTGGTGACGGCGAATAATCGTTGTGTACGTCATGTAAATGCTCAACATATTCCTGATTAACTTCAGAGACGTATCCGTTGTACGTTTGATGTTGTAATCATCCAGTGTTGTTTAGATAAATGTGCTGGATCTACTGAAATCCACCCACATGAAGTGGTTGCATCATTGCCCATCATTTAAGGTTATTCACATATAATATAACTGTTGGGGTCAGCGGGGTTGTTGACAAGTTCGTATCTGTGACAGGACATTGATATTTTGCCACAAAGTGATCGCGAGATAAACAGATGCTGTCAATGTCAGTGAGCAATTCCGGTTCAATTTTTCCTTTGGACAACAATGTATCCCAACCCATATCTGGATTCTGCAGACATGTTAGAAACGTTTTGATACGAAACACGCAGAGGTCCTTGTCAGAAAAGCCACCGACAACGATGCAATCTGGCGACTTAATACAGTTGGTGCCGGTAAAGTGAGATTGACACAACTTTCATTGTTGATGTCAACGATGATTCCATCACTCGTTGAAGAACAATGTTTTTTTTATAGTGAAGTCTCTCTGAAAGTAAATGGACATCACGAACCATCCAAAGCAGTGTTATTAAATTTTGAAAACAATCATGTTGCAAATTAGTATCGTCGGTTGATGTCATTTATGGGGCGTGAACCGAAGGTTGATTCTGGTTTCCAGATATCTCAGTGTGATTTCTCGACTCTGCATCTGATCTGTTATTTGTCACTGGAATATTTGGATTTGTTTAGACTATCTGTCGTTGACATACACCTCGTATAACACGATTACCAGCTGTTGGTTACAGAGCATTCACTGTTATACTGTCAGACAAAACAATGTTGCCTGAAGATGATGGCGGACGAATGAGAGTGATTGATGCACCCGTAGAAAATTTGTGTTATCCGGACATGTAAATGTTTTCCGAACATGTAAATGTTTTCCGAATATGTAAGTGTTTTCCAAACATGTAATTGGATCCCAAGAGATCTGTAATTAGATCATTCATGATGTTATAATGTCATATCATAACGTATATGTTATTCTGACACCTGGACAGATTAAAAAACCGTAATCCGCATCGAAGAAGAATTCTGGGTCAAAAATAACTCTGAAATCAGCGGCGTTGTAGGGTCCAAATAAACTACAGTTGACTGAATGTCAGCTCAAACAATACAATGACGGCAAGAAATTAAAACCGGCGTTCCACTTGATCTTTCTACAAATGCGATCAGCGACACAAGAAAAACTAGCGGTATATTTCCGTTTCTAGCAGTATTACCAGCGCTAATTTCAGCAGACGTTCCAGCTATTGTAAAAGCAGATGCACTTGGTGCCGTTGGAACCGCTGCCGGTATGGAACTGAAAAAAGCAACAGCACACCTCAAAATAAGGACGGATTCTAAGATTACCAGAAACGCGGTGTAGTCAAGGTATGAGATTGCCAAAGAATCTTCGTTAAAGCTTCCCATGTCCAATTTTGGCTTACTTAATGCTGCAAGGCAATTAAACATACAAAACTTCAGAGGTGTTTTCATGCGTGAACAGTTACCGGAAAAAACCAAAACCATGTTGAAACTGGTATCATTAATCTCGATGGATGTTCTGGCCCAGGTACTCATTAGGTTGCATACGCGGTTGTGGTGTTGCTTAGTTAGAAAAGATTCGTATGGATTGTCGACACCAAAAGAATTTTTACGTTATTGTGGCATTGACGGTGGCATACCAATCTGGTTTTCACATTACTAACACATACAATAACGGATCCACCAATATGCGCTCTAGAAAGATTTGCTGTACTTAATGCTGTGTCAAGGTCATCATCGCCTCATCATAAAGTTGTGCATATGCATATACCACCAGACGGCTAAGCCATCCAATGTCGTTTTAAAAAGACTAATTGTTTATAATGGTAGATATTTATGGAAGAGCTGCTGGCTGGAAGCCCCTGGGTGACATTGGTTTATCCAAATATGCAACACGAGATGAACTTGCAGATGCGTCTCACCGATGTTGACCCAAATGAAATTGTTGTTTTTCAGGAACAGCAAGGACAGTTAAAAACGAGCAATATCTCGTTGAAAGATATTATTCTGCGAATTACGGAGGCGGCCGAAGATAACTTAGCGATGTTTACTAAAACCGATAAAATTGAAAATTCGAAGGAATCAATTTTTAACAATCATGGGAAAGTTTGCTCACCGTATTAGAAAAATTGGAGTAATAATGTATGGCGATCTCAACATAAGCAGAAATGCAGTTATCAGTATGGAAACCAAAATCAGACGATGATATAGCAACAAAAATAATACGTGGACAACAACAGCTATACAATCAAAACTGAGATCAGTAAATGTGTTGATAAAGCCAGTGATACAATGACTGGTGATCTCGACTTGAGCGGAAATAGCATTGGTAATGTGAGAGAACCAAAATCAAACGATGAAGATGCAAAGAAGCAATCCATGGTTCCTCAACATTAAGCTCGCTGAATTCGCTGAGCGGATCATCGCTAACACAACACCACCGACGACCACAACGACATCAGCAACATGAACACAGCCAGAATTCGATATTTAATTTCCAACTCCGATAAAGGATCATAATGGTCGGTCATTTGAAATTGCATTGGCACAATTACGACTTTATTATAGTTCGCCTAATATCAGTGAAGAATCTTTTGATGGATTAGACGCTAACAATGCACTGGTATTATCGCATAAAACCAAGCTTGATGAGAATGGGCAGCCAATCCCAGATCGGAGAGTCGTCAGCGTACCAGCATGATCATCTCAAATCGAACAAATCAATGACGAACTTCAGCGTAAAATTAAATCAATAACAGGAAAAGAATCAAAGATCATTATCAAGGTACACGAGCCAACGTTGAACGTCGCCATTAAGAGATCAGTGGAGGATTCTGAGGAATCAAATTATGCCGCTGACATGTATAAGTCGGCCATCAGAACAGTGCTGGGATGACCGTTGGTAGCACCAGTTGTTGCTATACAAAAATCAGAACCACAAAAATTTGATTTGTTTCCAGAGAAAATAATAAAGGCCATCGAAGATTATTTTAACCATTATTTGTATTATCGTGTTTCAAAGAGGATTTGTTCCCTCACGTATAATATTTAAATCAAGTACTTATCCTACACGATGGTCGTACCCTGGTAAATGTACCAGATTCCAGACTTGAAGATATTAGGAAACCGGTGAAATTACCTGTGCGTGAATTGAATTATTTTAGAGATCACATATATCTTATGGAAGATTCACTGCGAATTTCCTCAACATGAACTGATAAGAGAAATTATTGAGTATATAAAACAGTACCCTAGAAGATTTAATATTCGAATTTTTGATAAACAAATAAAAACAATTGTTTTATTTCTGCAGAAAGTATGGGCAATAGAATATGAATTAGAATTTGTTTTAAAAAAACCTCTAGTAGAGTCAGTGATTAACAACTGGAGACATGTGAAAATAAAAGGAGTGTCATACAAAACTCATTTTCTTGATTATTTCAAGATCACCTTAGACAAACTGCCCAAATTCAAAATACAATGGGTTCAAATCGATAAATTACAACAGAAAATCAATGACTTAATTGACGAACACTTTCTAAGAATTTACACCACACGGAAAAAAGTGGGGTCTTCCGGTAATTCTCCGACATAATAACGATCCGGATGGTGGTGTCGTCATGTATCGCCGGGTATTGTCAACGTCATGTCGACGATTTCTGTAAATCTAATTTGAGCAGCAGAGGGGCTGTACAGACCGAAACTTTTTGCACAATAAACCCCTCCAGGAAACTATTCCTCGATAGAGGGCTTATTTCGACGAAATAAACCCTTCTATTCAGAATACAGGACAAAAAAAAATGTCCCCCGAAAACTCGAAGAGTTTCCAGGGACAAACTCGTTGAGTTTGCACTGACAACTTGGGTTACTTCAATAAATCTGAAACAGTTTCCGTGGCGGGGTCGTTATTGAAAAATCCATGGGTCGGGTCCATCCCCTCTGCTGCTCTGGGAAATGAGTTTCCAAGGAAAAACATTTTTATGTTAGCGGAATTAAATCATTGACAAATAAATAATGGCAGATATTGGAGAAGCACATACGACTAGATTAGCTCGAGAACGTCTCGAAGCAATTCAGAAATTTCTTCCTGTCCGTGATAGTGTCAGACAAAAATTACAACTAAGACAGCAAGCACGGGAAGGCTTTGCAGAGACTACGGAGGAATTATTTAAACCCGTGACCAAAGCTACTGAAAAATCCGCAGCTGTTACCAAAGAGGCTTTAATAGAGCAAAGGAAAATTTTACAGGATATTTCAGCTGGACTTAAACCCCCGCCTCCACCCGATGAAGTTGTTGTGTCAGTACCTGCTGGTAAGCGAGTAACAGGGAGAATTACTGACCCCGCCAAAAGATTTACGCCGGATTATATTGAACTTCTTAAAAATGTACCAGAAGAGAAATTACCTGAGACAATACTGTTAGGATTGATTAGAAGAGATGTGTCTTTAAACCCAGAACACGGTTCTATGACAGATGATAATTTTATCAAATATTCGTATCGTATACGTGAAAATAAAAAACAAATCAGCAGGGACGATACAAAATACGATAGACTTGTAGATGCTATACGTAAACTTGAAATTCCACCATCGCAACCTCAAGAAGAAAAATCACCGTTGCAACACACAGAACGACAACAATATCCTTCACGGCGAAGAGCAATAGATCCTGACCTAACTCCGTTAAGTGAATACGAGGCTGCATCTGAAGGAAGTCCGCGCGGCCAAAAATTCAAACAAACTAGGTCGCCGATAATTAGCTTAACAACATCTTCTGAAAGTTTGCCTCAAGACATTTTATCCCCAAGAATTGTACCATCAACAGGGGAGGGTTTAGGATCCGGTTTTATTGCCTGCCCTAATAATATCATCGATGATGTATCACGGTTGGAAGTTCTCATCGGAGGAAGACGTGCCGGAAACAATTCTCCGGAAATTATAAATGAAGCCGCAGATATCTGTCAGAGACTATTTCAGCGTGGCATCATGGATATCAGCATCTACCGGGGGCTCATTGATGAACTCGCAGACGGTTACCACAGCGACTAATAATTAAATTTGCTAGCAAATTCAGTTAGATAAACAATAATTAAATAAAATGATACTACACGATTCTTTTCGCAGACCAAGAAGTGTCAGAGTAGTAAACTCACGATTACCAGTATACGAGGTTGTTTACGGAGATGGAGTCGGTGATGTTGTTAGGGATTTAGTCACAAGAATCGCTCCGAAAGCTGGACCGTTAGCAAAACAATTCGCGATGAAAGCCGCTGATGTTGTCAAGGATAAAGCCATTGGCACTGTTGGTAGTCTTGCCGGGAAAGCATTTCAATCAATCAAGGATCGACTAGCACAGCTGATACGAAAAAAAAACCCAGTCGAGAGGTTGGTGCCAGTAAAACTACCATCCACTGAAGCTATGCCGGCAAATGTTAGTAGCGTAGTAAATAAGGCCGTAAATCAGAAATTAGCTGAGATCGCAACAGCAGGAATTACCTCCAAAGCGTTGCAAGATAGTGTAACTGCTAATTTGATAGCTGGTAGTGGTTTCCGGTGACGATAACATTTTAATTAGATCATCACAAATAATAATAATGTTTGCACGAAAATCCAATGACGCGTTTGATATGTCCAAACCAGTACTTAAAGATGATTCTGTACGTGATTTTCAATATTATTCTTATGAAGCACGTGATCCTAACCAACGCGGAAGAATTGAACTACAGGTCCAGGATACAAGTAGATACTTCTTGCCCGCTGAGGCCTTCATCGAAGTTGAAGGTAGGCTTTTAAAGAATGATAACACTAACTACGGAATCGGCGACCGAGTTGGATTTGTTAACAACGGCATCATGGCGTTATTTAAATCCGCTATTTACATGATAGATGGAAAAGAAATTGAAACAATTCATGATAACGTCGACGTTGCCACAACAATTCTCGGGTTGGCGAGATACTCGGATGATTACACCAGATCAGCCGGACCATCAATGATGTTTGCAAAGGATATAACCGACAGCCCCGAGAACAGGAATGTAACAATGAATAATGCCGGTGACGCAGTTGCATCGATGAACGAAAATTTTAATTTGGGTTTTGCAACACGTAGATCGATGTTAAGTGGAGATGAAGAGTTCTCAGGTGTGATTCCATTGTCTCACATCTTTGGATTCTGCAGAGATGTCCACAAGGTCATATTCGGTGCCAAACACACAGTTGTACTTGTGCGAAAACCTGATGATAATGACGCTATCTGGCGAGATGCTGCTGTTGCCCCTGGTCAGGTAATACTAACTAAACTGTGGTTGTGGATGCCAGTGTTGTCTCCGTCAATCACCGAAGAACAACGACTGTTGTCTTTCATGGACACGGGCGGTAAATCACTGCTATCCTGGAAAACAACAACCACAGACGTTATTCAGGGTGATAATGGTGGGTTGTTTACATGGCATATATCATCGCAACAAGGAGTATCAGCACCACGACATATTTTCATTGCATTTCAATACCGTGCTAGAACAGATAGCCAGGAAAGAAATCCAATGGTATTTGATACACTTGGAGTTTCTGAAGTTTCGTTGAGAATAAATGGGCATCAGGAGCCATCTGAGGATATATTAATAGATTTCGAACATCATCGTGTCGCACGCGCGTATCATCGTCTGATGTCATTTATGGGGCGCGACCTTAATGTAGACACTGGCCTGCAAATATCACAGCGAGACTTTATGAGTTTATATCCGATTTATTACTTTTCGCTGGAACATCTTGATCTGGTTAAACAATCTGTTGTCGACCTACATTTCCGAGCTCGTGTAGGTGTTCCTGCTGGTGGTTACAGAGCGATTGCTGTCATACTCTCCGATAAAGCAATGCTGCTTGAAGGTGTTGGCGGACGAATGAGGGTCATCGACGCTCCAATCGAGAATATGTAACGCAATTAAAATCAAACTTAGGATATAATGTCATACAGTCATGTTAATGTCACCTTGACTTCCGGTCAAACGAAGAAATTGCAATCAAAGAACGCAAGCACGTGCGGGACATCAATAACACTAAAACGAGATCAGATTACTGGTGGTCCAAACAAATTGTCGTTGACTAATACTCAGCTTAAACATTTTAATAAGGCACTAACAGCAAAAACCGGTGTCCGACTTGATTTCTCTGCTGCAGCTATCAAGGACATGACTAAAACCGGTGGAATATTTCCTCTTCTCGCAGCAATACCGGCGTTGATTGCCGCGGCAGCACCAGCCGTAGCAAAAGCCGCAGCACTCGGTGCAGTTGGAACTGCAGCTGGAATGGCACTAAAAAAGGCAACGGGAAAAGGATACAAGAAAAAAAAGGGACGCGGTCTAAGACTACCAGGAACTCCACCATCATGGTATCCAAAAAAATTCTAACGCCGTTGAGCAATTTTGATTTACTCGATGCTGTTAAAAAATTGCGTGTAAAACATTTCAGAGGCGTATTTATGCGAGATCAATTACCGCAACGACCGAATAATCCAGAAACTGGCATTATCAATCTCGACAACAAAGATGGTCCGGGAACTCACTGGGTTGCTTACGCGATCGATCCACGTGGAATTATCTATTTTGATTCGTACGGTTTAGCACCGCCAGTTGAGTTTCTCAAGTATGTCAGCAGATTTTCTAATGTTCCAGTGTGGCAGTCGACGTTACCAACACAAACATTAATTGATCCGCCCATTTGTGGGAGGGAGGTTTTAAATGTTCTTGATGCAATCTCAAGAAATCCAGCAACTCCTCCTCATAAAGTAGTGTATGAATATACCGCATCGAGAAATGCTAGCATTTGAAAAACAGCAATAAGAATAATGGTGGATATTTACGGAAGACCTTTCACACGAGGAGGTAAACCAAGCACAGATGCTGATCTCTCAAAATATGCGACCAAAGATGAAGTCGATAATCTTTTGAATATAGCTGGAGTTGACCCAGATGAAGTTGCTATTTTCCAAGACAGGCAAGGAAAACTAAGAACGAGCAACATTAAGTGGAATGATATAATTCGCAGAGTTCTTGGAGCTACCAAGGATAACTTCGTTGCATTTAGTGATGGCGGCCGGATCAAGGACTCGAATATATCAATCGCAAGCATCAAAGACAGTATTGATAAAGGTGTTGATAAATGTGTGAAAAAAGCCGGTGACACGATGACAGGCGAACTCAGCATGAGCGGCAACAAAATAACCGCGTTAGCGAATCCCGAATCCGACCAGGATGCGTCAAACAAACAATACGTGGACATCGTCAACGGTAAACTAAATACGCTGCGTGCAGAGCATGATGTTCACGTGGGCGCGTTTACAAGATTTCGAAGAAACTTCGTAAAAACTGATGAGGTCGTGGATAAGTTCTTTGGGACTCCTCCAGTCGTCGATGTAAAACTCGCTGATGTAAAGACCGACATTAACACGATCAAACAAACACAGCAGGATATCGTATCGGGTATTCCTGATATCGTTAACAAAACCAGTTTGATTAAAGTTCCCACTGGAGTTACTCCGGGGCATATCACCAACATCGTATTCACGGTATCATCGGGATTCGCAACATGGTCACGACAAAATAACACTATCAAATATACAGCAACAGCCACCGGTGTTTACAGGTTGTCTGTGTTTTCAGCCGCTAAATTTGAAATCTTCACAACATATCCTTGGAGACATTCCACCGATAAGTATTCCGGGGTTTGCACTGTAATACTAAACAGCGGAACCGAGGAAACATTTATGCTTGAAGCCGAGGACGATAGTTTAACAGCAACATCTTACTGGTTTTGTTTGGAATTCGTCGCTGCAACGCCTCAATTGGTTACCGCGTAATTGAATAATGTCAACGACGCCAGATGCTCAACAATATCGATACAATCAAGTCCGTGAGTGGCAATCTGAGTTAAAAACTGTCATCGAAGTAACTAGTCAAAAAGTAAAAAAATACAAGCGCCGCATAACAGTGCTGGATATTATGGTTTATTCAGTATCTGCCGTTGTTGCATCTGCCGGAGCAATACTATCAGCGGTCACTCCGGTAACTGCAGCAGTCGCCGCCACGATCTGTGTTTCCGCGGCCACAACAACAGCTGAAGTTTTCGGCATCATAGCAAAAAAAATATCATCATGTGCTAACACAAAATTACACGATTACACGACAAAATTAAATACAGCCACGACCGCATATCAGAAATTATCATCGCTGATATCATCATCGTTAGACGTGCAAAGTAGCGACGCTACGATATCAGATTCTGAATTCAAACTAATGTCAGATGCGTACAATGACTATTTGAAAACTAAACAAATAAATAATGTCAATAGAACTGCTTCAACAAATAGTCACAAACACAACACCGGTAAGGACCACAATGATCTCAGTGTCCTCGACGACACCAGAATTCGGTATTAATTTTCGAACTCCAATTCCAGTGAGTGAAATCGCGTTAGCAAAGCTCAGTGTGTATCACAGCTGGCCCAATGTTAGGTCGGCATCATTTGGTGGTCTGCAGCCAAATAATTCATTCGTGTTCGGGAAAAGCAAAGCCGACTCCGGCGAACAGGGTGAACTTGACTGGAATACAATTACACTTCCCACTGGGAGTTATCAGATCGAAGAAATCAATAATGAGATACAACGCCAAATAAAACGAATCACCGGCAAGGAAGCCAAAATATCTATAACAGCTCATGAACCAACGCTGTCTGCGGTCATTGAAATCTCAACGCCAGGATACGCCGTGGATATTTATAACAGCTCAATCCGAACATTATTAGGATGGCCAAAGGCCCCCGAGGTTAAACCTCGTCCACCAAAACCTGAAAAATCGGATTTTATGACCTATAAAGAAGCACTACACGACCTCGAGTACAATTATTATTTACTCCTTGCAGATCAATTACTAGCAAGAAAAAGTACTTTAATGCCCGATACTTGGAGTATAGAAGCTCCACGTGTTAAGGGGGGGCAGGAGCTCCGTGTTTACCGTCTAGATGATATAGAATCTGAATTATTTATTCCGATCAATCTAGTACATAAACAACAGCTACAACTCCTGCGAGTATATTTCCAAGATTATATTTCTGATTTAACAAGTCCGCGTGATAATATTATCACAACCATAGAAAAACTAAACAAACTCGCATCGGCCATGGAAACTATAAATCTAAGAATAATTCAGGCTTTACTGGATCTTAAAGACTATATCGATGATAATTATAGACAGATAGCCAGAGCAGATTTTGCAATTAAATATGGTATTCAAGTGAATGATATTTCAGATTTTAAATTTCCTGGATATAACGTGCCCGAGCTGAGAAAATCAGTCTCTGATCTCATCGATCAATCTTTCGAAGATATTCTTGCCGCGTACGAACGAATAAAACCACAACCTGTTATTCTCAAGCACGACAACAGTACAGCATCCGATGGCAGACACATCTCACCCGGGATCGTAAATATCACAGATGTTATTGCGGTCAATCTTGTATGTGACGTCATCGATGGCAGTTACAGCGCATCAGATACTACGACGGCACAACAGGGGTTTATCCTGTATACGTTCACACCAAGAGACCCCCCTGGTTTTCTGATTGTGCAAGAACCAATCAATCCGGTCTATCTACGGTGTCATAACCCGTGGTTGTCAACGATAAATTTCAAACTCACCGACCAGAGGGGGAATTTGTTGGACCTGCGTGACGAGACTGTTAGTATAAACTTACTGGTGAAGTCCTAAGTCAAGGGATCCATAATATTTATAATAGTTTTTTTTTCTGCACTGATCCATTTTCGTCATTTTATCGTGCAAATACCCTATCAAAACCAGCATAAGTTATCGTTGAAAGTGCTAGCACGCATTTAAAAAAAAACGGTTGTGTATAATGTATCAACCCGAGTACATTCATGCACGAGTTCATATTCATGATAAGCAAATTCTTTACGAGGCAATAAAAACCGCATTTCAAATACAGACATTCCCAGAACAGTATTTCCCCGTTAAAATAGTTATTGACGTGTATGGTGACGAAGACTTCTTGTTAACTCCGTCACAATTAACAGAGCTACAGCAAAATCATATGATCATAGTTTGGTGTCAACGAGAACAGATTATGAACTATTCTCATTCCTGTATTGATGTTGAAACGCTTAAGCAAATCCTGAAAATCTGAAAGCGCCCTTCACTTGAGAAACTCTTTGAGTTTCCAAGGGCAAAAAAAATAATACACTTTTTTTTTTACCCGTGGAAATGTGCTTTACACTCCAAGCGGGGGGGGGGGGGGGGCGCTAGCGTTCTCAGGTTCTACTTTCACTTTGTGCTGTGAGTCACACGCTATGCGGTTTATACTTCCTTGTCGGCCTCGTAGTCAGAAACACTAGTATTTTTGTCAGAAATGCAAGGCATTTCCGTGTCTAGATTCTTTATATAACCTTTTAACCGTCTCACCCTGGTGCTAATTAATTTTCGAGTCTCATACTCTTGTGACAATCCAAGACGAATCTTCTCAACTGCACGGCACAGTGGAATAAATTCAGATACCTGATTTTCAGTTATCCCGGCAAGTGATCTGTAAACACGATCTTGCAAACCCTTAATGAACCTATAACGAGCAGGGAGATTGTTCTTCCCCAAGCGTGATAGCTCATTCAAGGATTCAAAATCTGACATAATTGTTTCAGTGTCTAGTAAAATATTAAAACCTCGCTGTTGTAATTCTTTAATTTCAACAAGTATGGTATTTATATTTTCGTGATTCATATTATTATATATTTTTATATTTTTAATAGAAACACTTTGCATGAGAAACGCTAGCTTTCCAAAACAAAACGAGACAGTCGGAAACATTTATCCCCTGCAAGGGCCTAGATCGTCAAATAACGTTCTAGAACCCCACGAGGACTGCTTCCGACATGACAATACAACATGTAACACGAAACACTTTATCCCCTGCAAGAGCCTCTAGATATCTATAGGCTCAAGAGGACGTGTTTAGTGAATTGACAAGGACAAACATATAACACGTAACTTATCCTAAGGACGGACCCCTCTGACTGCCAAGTGACTCAGAGGCACATTTATTTACAAGACGAGACAGCCCTGGCTTCTAGGATCGAGTTCTCTAGCAGGCCCGGCAAACATTTATTTGACAACACAAACAACCTTTACCTCTGATTCGAGTATCACAGCAAGCAAAGGTACAATGAACATGTAATCTTATCCTAAGAGACGGTACAGAACAGACAACCTTTACCTCTGATTCGAGTATGACAGCAAGTAAAGGCACAATGAACATGTAATCTTATCCTAACTTATCCTAAGACCTTATCCTATGACGACACAAACATACACAGGTGGGTCATTTTCTACGGTCAGCAGCAGAGCAAAACCATCCATTGAATCGACCATTGGATGGTGCACAAAAGACACCCGCCATTGGCGGATTAAATTTATGGTTTTGCTTGCGCGTGCTGACTTTCGATCGACCCAAAGGTCTTAGGGAGCGATTTCGTATATAACCCAACTGTTACTTGCGAGTTGGAAATTCGCTCTAGCAGTGGGCGGGACTTGTTTAAAATATTTTAATTGTATGTTTTCTTAAGCGCGGTCATATAACAAGCACAGAAGAGCAAAACAGTCGGATATATTCAGTAAAACGAGGATATTGTTTGTAAAAAAATATATATTCTACGGTAAATAAATGATTACATGTTATGAACTCGATAAAATATTTTATCAAGGTGGCTTTCTTAGGGGGAGCAAATCCTCTGACCAGCAACAACTCTGCAAAGCGTTACACACTCTCGGAGGAGTTATCGTCGTTTGTGTCAACGATAAGAGTTATATAACAGAATGAAATCTTCTGTTTGAGCTTCTTTGAAAATGCTGTTTTGTAGATCCCATCTGCGACATGCTGTACAGAAGGTGGACAAATACCGAAATACCTACCGGCTGCGCTCATTGATTGAAATATTATTTCTTCACGAGTCTCAACATTCACAGATTTCACTGCTCTTCTTATAGCTGTTTTACATTTAACTCTTCCTCGTATGGTATTCTTGCTCTGAGTGATCGCTTGAAGGTTTTCAATACTGTTATCAAGTCTGTTCCCGTTAATATGATCAATGACAAGGCCTTTAGGGATCTCTCCGTTAAAAACCTCATAGACGAAACGATGACATAAATACCTCCCTTTCCTAACAGTAAATCTTAAATAACCAGCATTATCAACTGTACCAACTTGTTTCCTCAGCCTGTAGTTTCTCACTATGCCATCTCGGTTTGCCTCATAATTTGGAATAGTTGGATGTCGGACGAATTCTTGATTCATTATACTATAAGCAAATCATTGTCTAATTCATAATTTGTCTGAAAACTTATTTATGTAATCACGCTCGCATTTGAGAGCGTTATCACAGTCTGGATTTTTTTTATCATAATACCGTTTTAGTTCTCGATAGCGTTTTCCACCACACGCTGAACATAATTGCGTTTTTCCTCGTACTCCAATGCCGCATCTGATACACGGTATCGGTCCTAGACTCCCACCGCGGACCTGTTGAGCATGTTGTCCACAGTATTCGCCTCTGCAGGGTTTGCTACACGGCGCTGATGAATTTAGTTTGATCCACTTGCATTGGTTCATCATATAATATATTTGTCTATTTAAATATTTGTCTTAATTATAATAATGGGTTTTGAAAGACTATCCAGAATAAAACCCATATCAGGTTCTAGATTCGATCTTGACCGGTTAACCGCTGATCCACGACGAAGAGAGTTAGCAGAGGTAATTGGTGTTATCAAGAATGCCAAAGAAGAGTTTCGTCGTGATGGTGCCGCACACACGTGGTCTTCGTATAAAATTATCCTCGGAAACGCGAGCATTTCTCGTGACCGTATCATTGATGCTACCATGAACGATACAATCGCGCGTAACATAATTGGGTATCTCGACGATAGAAGATATTTCGTACAGATAAAATTTATTGTTGGAGTCGGCGAGGGAACGTGGATTATCAGAGACAAACTAGACCCTGTTCTTGATGCCAGAGGCGTTCGTGGAAAAACCGTTCTGTTAAGTAAAGACTCAAAACCGGGAGTACTTGTTGGGATTGATATACCATATTATGCCAGAGCGTATCCTGTGACCGCAGTTGTTTATGGAATTTATCCGATGAAGAAACCACGCGTTGATAAACTCAAACCGATGAAGGTGTCGGTGTTGAATTGTGTAGCTGAGCGAGTAATGGAACATTTTAAAAATGCAATGCGAGGAAACGGCCTAACACCGCTAAGACAAACTAAAATAACAGCGTGGGCGACACGAGTAGCGGATAAAGGAGCGTCAATAAATGATGTTGCTGAGCTAGAGCGATTACTAAAATTTCCTATAACGGTTTCATCGTTAACCGGTGAGGTATTGTATGAGTGTAAATACAATTCCCGTGGAACACCAATAACTATTATCGATCATAACAGTCACGCCTGGACTGACTCGGTTAGGATATTTCCGCAAGACCGTGTTGTGAAGTATTATCCGGAATTGCAAAGCAATTCTGGGAGCATGTTTGATTTTATTTATCAGATAAGTAAAACCGATCCAGTGTCTGTGTGGTTATTCAGAAGTAGCGAAGATGGAGAATATGATCAGTTTGTGAGACCTAACGGGGAAATATACAGAACAATGGCGTTACAGCAGGAAATGAAAAAACTCGCAGAAAAATATCATGCTGGCAACACTGATACGTTACTGACACACTGTTTTACTGTCCCGGGTGTTGTCGCGCATGTAGCCCGGGAACGAAATTCATGGAGACCAACTCCGAAAAGTTTTCTTGCTGATATCCAGCAGAGCTGTGTCGAATACGGACACGGCGGTTTGTGGAATACTCAGTATGATCACCGCGGTATGATATCCGTGGACATGACGGCGTGTTATCCAGGAAGTTTCCTTGGGCGTGGAGAATGCAGCGAATATTTTAAACGGTTTGGCCACGCTGGCAATACCATGACAAGAGTAGCTGTCAACGGTGTTTTACCCGATTTTGACTTGACCGGATTTGCTTGTGTGTCGTCGTTTAAATTCGCTAAGGATTTACATCCTGTGTGTTATGTTTGGTTTGGCAGACATTTCGTTGAGAAGCGATGGGCACCGATAGTGTTATTGCGATACATGCTTGACAGTCGAATACTGTTGTCGCTGACGGTCAGCGAAGCGATTATATGTTATTGTCGTCAAACCGAAGTTTGGTTGCCAACTCCAACGCCGGTTACGTTAGAAGAAGTCATCGAAGATTGGTCACGAGAATATCCAGAAACTTCTATCGACGCTATCATCAAGAAAGCTCCTGAAGTACTTAAAAGCAAACTCAGAAATGATGAAAGCACAGCAAAAGATCTAGGACGAAGAATAATAGGGAAATTCACTCAAGGTGGAGCGTATGATCATAAACAACATCACAGTCGATTAATCATGGACAAGACTGAATTGGATCTTATTGTCGCTGATGCAGCCACGAACAACATGTTCTGTAACCGCAAAGATGTGTTTCTGTCAAACGGGGAAAAACTAGGGACTGTTTTTAGTTATATTGACGGAGAATCATCTCAGTACATACATTTGAGATCTTCGATGCTGGCTTATGTATCCATAAATTTGTTGTCGATGATCAATAGATTCCCTGTTGCCGCAGTGAGAGTTGCAACGGATTCATTTTATATTGATAAAAAACACTCAGCGCTGTTGGATAATGTTATATCGGATGATCCATCGTGGGGCTCGTGGAGAATAAAGAATGAAATGTTACACGGATATTGTAAATCGGCTGATGTTGAAATCGAGGATGAGTATCGCAGCGCAGAAATATCTTCGATGGTTTCGTCGGGGGCAACTTCGTTGTTGCCGCCGGTGCACGATCCTGTTACAAGACACAAAACAGTTTATCTGAACGGTCCTGGTGGTTCTGGTAAAACAACTCGAGCGATTGAATTATTTAGAAACTCTGACATGATTGTGCTAACACCCACACACAGACTTGCCAGGGAGATGAGACAACGGGATGTTAACGCGTGCACGTATCACAGTTTTTTCAAATACAGCGGCGGCACGTGGACACCTGAACGAATGGGAACGAAATATATTCCCGAGAAAATCATCTGGGATGAGATAGACACTGTGCCGTTGGATACATTAAAACAGTTTCTGGATTGGCTGCTAAAGAAAAATACCGCAGTGGTGATGTGCGGCGATCATGGTCAACCACCCCCATTTACAGGTGAATCTCCACACGAGTGGCTGAAAACTTTTGTAGATTATTATGAGGAAATAACTAACGATGTTAGAGCACTCGATGAAACGCTGAAAGAGTTTAAGGCACTGATCAGGCTACAAACCAATAAAGTCCAGTGTGAGATAATGCGTGAAATAATTCCAGAGACTTCGCTGAGCGACTTTTGGGAAACGTGGAAACCAGGTGATTTAATTGTGGCAAGTAGAAAGATAGTCAGGGACACACTTCAGCAGCGGTTATTTCAGTTACATCAGAAGAAATTTCCCATGTTGCCAGTGCCGTTGTGTTATAGACCAGCTGATACGCGATTGCAGAATATTGATGTTGATATTCCAGGGCGCCTGACTGCGTCGGGTCCGGAGAAACAGAATTTAGTATTAAATGATATTGTCACAGTTGATGTTGATGCTGTTGAACAGGCACTGAAAATGAGCAAATCCCCGTGGACGCTAGGATACGCTATGACCATCCACAGTTCGCAGGGACTAACTATTTCAGATACAACAGTTTGGATTGTTGATGATCGCATCGAGTGGTCAAATTTAGTTTATTTAGCCGTGTCAAGAGTAAGAAGGATAGGTCAGTTACGAAGAATTGTATTAGATGATGTTGTCAACGACAGCTCAATCGCTGATGACACAATAAGAAAGAAATTAGCCGGTTACAAACAGAGCGACAAAAAAAATGGTAGAGAGTTTGATCCCAAACAAAGTTTGGATGTTGAATTTGTAATACAATTACAACAACAGCAGAATAATCACTGTGCGAGTTGTAATTGTTTATTGCTGTGGCAGTATTCGAAAAACGACCCAAGGCAATTCACCGTAGATAGAATAGATAGCAGTCGCGGTCATACACGTGAAAATGTGATGTTGACCTGTCTTGAGTGTAACCGACGCAGAGGTGTTGCTGCAGTTATTTAAATGATTGAATCACTTCAGTGCGGATCACTTTAGTGATCGGGGTGGTAATTGTGTATCCTCGGGAATCACCTGAAGTTGCTCGCGTTTAAATCCGCGTTGAGGAGCAGTCGAATCTAATCTGTAGATTGCGTTTCTCCCAGTTGATCTGGTTATGCTGGATATCTTATGTGTAGTAACACTCCATGTGGGATCGGTTGCTCTTTTTTTTCCTCCTTCTAGTTCGCCTGGTTCGTATAAATACCTAACGGTGACATTACCCAGCAGTGGGGACGCTAGCGTCCCTGGCTGCGTTGAAACATTTTGTTGCTGTTGTCCGCGTTCACTGACGCGGGGTATATATTTTTTTGTGATTGCATTTACAGGTCTCATGTTTGTTGTTCTGGTAATTTCATTATTCAGTGCGGCTATCACGTTTGGCAGTCTTGCAACCCATTCACGAGATCTCGTATCGTAAATGAATTCCCTCGCGTACTGGTATCCGAATAATCTCTCAGCGAGTGTTCTATTAAATCGCTCAACAATTGCCTGCTCCCGATGAATTTCAGTATGTCCTCGTCGTATGGTAACGTTATGCTGCTTTGTCAGTGATGACACCGCGCCCTGAAATTCCTTGCCAGGATCAACTTGTAATAATCGTGGCCAGTTTAGAGGTCCTCGTTGATAAATTCGTTTAAACGCAGAGGCGACTTCGGACGCTGTTTTAGTCGCTAACGGTTCTGCTTCTTTGTATCTACTGGCAACATCAACTACTGTTAGCGCGTATTTGTATATTTTTCTACGGACAGTATCATGAGGCAGGAATAGTATGTCAGCCTGATGAACTTCATTGGGCACACTAACATCAAAATGTGCAAAGTTGATTTGTCGAGGTGGTGGTAAGTAGATTTGCCATATTGCTTGTTTTGATAGCCAATTTTTGGCAACCTCGCGTGTTACTGATGCCGCGTTGGCGAGTTTATTAATTGCTGAGTTACCTCTCCAGTATCCGATTGGGGAATAATAAATCGCTTGCATTTTTATTTAATTATCCAGCGCCTAATACTAATTTAGATTTCATCGCTGATCTTACTAACCAATTAGCGAGTGACTCCTTAAATGATTTATTTTTTATGGCGCTTAGTGCATGAATTAATTTCACATCCGCGATATGCCTGTCTTGTAGATCTTTACTTCGATAAGCAACATCATGTATGTGACACGCTGCGTCGATAGCGTTTATCGGATACTCTCCCGGTTTTGGTTTAGATTGTTCATCAAGTCTGATATCTAGTCGGGTCCCTGGACCGCAGTAATTGTATCCTGGGAGATGTTTTTCTCCGGGATACTTTGCCCAGGGAGTTCCGGGGAGCTTTCCAAGTTTGGCTGCAATGTCACCTCCGCTAAATTCTCGCTTTTTTTTTGAAATCTAAATTTTTTTGTGCCACATCGCGTACACTTACCAGAAAGTGCTTGTCTGTTATTTTTTGTTGTAATGGTTGTTAGATCATTCGTAGGGGTTCGTGCCTTACACTTCACACAATATAGATCCATAATTATTATTCTTTATATACAAATGGAAATTACAGATTTTTCTGCGACAAAAAAGAAAGAGCCAGTTAAGCATAATTCAGTGCTACCAAACTCTATCCGCGCGATTATAATTGGGCCATCCGGTTCAGGTAAAACACAGCTGTTGCTGAACTTGATAATGAAGTGGATGAAATGGGATAAACTGTATTTGATAGCTCCATCTGTAGATGATCAACGATGCTATAACGTTATAAAAGATTTTAATGAGAGTGCAAGCGCGCTGAGTAAAGACGGTGAGGATGTTGTTGAATTTATCACTGATATCGAAGAAGCCCCCAGCGTCGAGGATCTTGATGAATCAATTAACAACCTAGTAGTGTATGATGATGTTATGTTGGACAAGCAAAAAAATCCCGCAAGAATATTTTCCCGGGGACGTCACAAAAACACTGATGTGATTTATGTTACTCAGCGTTATACACAAATTCCTAAAGTAATCAGGGATAATTGTAATCTTCTTGCGATATTCAATGGAGTTGATACACATACACTGAGAAATATTCATCAAACCTGGTGTGGTGGCGATATGGATTTAAATAAATTTAAAAATTTCTTCAGTCATGCTCAAAGAAAACCTCACGGATTTGTGACAATAAATTTACACGATCCCAGAACAAGATACCGTATTGGACTTGATACACTATTTGCAACATAAAAATGTTTTTCCTTGGAAACTCATTTCCCAGAGCAGCAGAGGGGATGGACCCGACCCATGGATTTTTCAATAACGACCCCGCCACGGAAACTGTTTCAGATTTATTGAAGTAACCCAAGTTGTCAGTGCAAACTCAACGAGTTTGTCCCTGGAAACTCTTCGAGTTTTCGGGGGACATTTTTTTTTGTCCTGTATTCTGAATAGAAGGGTTTATTTCGTCGAAATAAGCCCTCTATCGAGGAATAGTTTCCTGGAGGGGTTTATTGTGCAAAAAGTTTCGGTCTGTACAGCCCCTCTGCTGCTATTTGTGACGCAGTCGGCCTAGCTATAACGCGTCTGGGCAAGCATTAGGGCAGTCTCAGCAGGGATATGTTCTTTACAGCTTTTCTCCGGATGTCCAACCGGGACATTTGATTATATCGGTCTCCACTAATCATGTTTATTTACGAGGTCATAATCCATCGCTGTCACAAATACGTTTTCGTCTAACCGACCAATAACACAAAAAACAATTTTTTTTTCAATATTTTTGTCACTAATTTTTTGTCTGCCGTTTTTTAAAAAAAAATTGTGGAGGGGCTATGCCTCCTTGGCTGATTCGGGAATCTTAATATATTCCAATATAAGTATTTATAGTTCCCTCAGATGTGCACTTTCAACCGCTCGAGTTTCATATTGTCGAATCAAATCTTGTCGTATTTTCTCAATAGCACTAAATTTAGCTATATCATGTTGTTCGTGTAAATCCGCCAATGACAATTTCATTTCACCCTGCAGTAATTTGATAACTCTGTACTCAACCGCGAGTGTATATCTACCCTCTTCACGTTACTGCTGTAACATCTAAAATCATCGTTGATTATTGCAACTTTGAGCTGAACCGCGAGACCATCTTGTTGCAATTGTTCGATCGTAGAGATAATCTCGTTAAGGTTTTCATGGTTCATTATACAACAAATGCATTTCTTCAAAAAAAGATTTTATCGAGACCAATTCGATGCTGTCTTGCTGGATCGTGTAAACTTATCGTGACGAATCTATGCGGGTTTCTCTGAATATATGCGAAGAAATCCCTAAACTCGTTTATGTCCATGTCACCGGGATACCATATTTGAAGCGCATGTGTATTAACCCCGTTAGAAATAGCCAAAACATTACCGTTATCATTGACCACTTTGGGAATCTGAAATGTACCTCTGAGTAACGTAAATGTTATCTGTGGTTTTTTTTATGTCTGTCCCATAAAAATATTATGACTGGATTTGCTTGTTTGTCAAGCATGACATCATCGTAAACCACTTGATTACTGATATCCCTGTTAAGATCCTCATCGAACGGCCCTTCATCGATGTCTGTGATTAATTCAATAACATCGTCTTCAGCCGCCGCCGATTTATTAAATTTTTTAAGAACATTATAGCATCATTGGTCATCAACTTATGGCATTACTAACTCAAGTTTGTCCCAGTTGAGCCATTTCTTGATCGGGTTGAGCAACAACTGGGTTTTACCCGATATAGATGGACCAATTATAATAGCTCGAATGTAATCTGGTAGCATTGAATGATTCCTGACCTGCGCTTGCTCACGTGTTGCTGAAAATTCAATCACGTTCATAATGTACAAATATAATATTATTTATAATCATGGGTTTATATTGTGTTGGATGCAAGACAGTCACTGGTACAATATTTCTGAGAGCAGCCACGTTGAGAAATAACACGCCAGCACTTACAGGTAAATGTGTAAACTGCGGCACACAAAAATATAAGTTTGTGAGTATTCCTGTTGCAATAGCGGGCGGCGATATTGCTAAGGCACTCGGGAAAACTTATAGAACGCCATGGGCTAAATATCCTGCTGACAAGCATCTTTCAGAATATAATTATTGTGGTCCTGGAACTCGCCTTGATATTAGAACTGACGAAACAATCAACCAAAATCTGCTGAATGTCCAGCAAATGCGATTGATCAAGCGTGCCATATTCATGATATCGTGTATAAAAATCCAGATCTACAACAACGACATATCGCGCACAGTGGTCCCATTCAAGAGTGCTCTCAAAACTCACTTATTTCGACTGCAAGAACAAACTTAAAGACCTAAAAATGTTTCCTCCCTTAAATATTCTCAGCATATTTTTTTAGTGTTTTCTAATTTCATGGTGTTTGTTTTTGTAATCATATCATTATATGTTTTTTTTTTTTATCTTATAGGTGTTGTCTAATGTTGTAAAACGCTTAGAGCTTCTAAAGATTGGGCGCTATACAAAGTCCTCATTATTATTATTATTCATTTACAGAGTATTCGAGGTGGAAGTACATGACGTCTATCGTATCTGAATTGTGGGGTGGATGTCAAGGGTAAAACTCAGTTATGTGTAGCTTGTGGAGGACGACGTTGCAGAGCGCTAAAGAAATATTTAAAGATTACAAACGCTGATGATTGTGTGAAAATAAAAGAAATTCGAGATCATGTTGAGAGATACATTAAGAAAAGTCATACTAGAGACAAAACTATTATATAATGAAACAAGCAAAGATTGAAATTAGTTATGATGAGTTTGTGAAGCACCCAATATTTACTAATTACGAAGCGAGCAGAGCTGGCGTTATACGAAATTGTCTATAAAAAAAAGGAATTGGAAATGTCGTAAATACAGGGTATACTCATATTGGTAGTATAATTGCTGGTAATTAAAACAATATTTTGCACTTATATTGATTTACTAGTGCTTTAACGGCTTGATTCATGATCGTTTTGTTATTAATCATATCAACTCTGATAAAAAGAAAATCCGGAAATTCTACAGGCGATAACAAATAGAGAAAATAGAATACGTGGAAATGCTGGGAAACACTCTAAAACACCAAAAGCCTGTTAAATCATCTAATATTGAAAACAAACTAAATAATAGAATTTGATTTTTGCTAGAAAATACTTTGATATTCATATTGACTCGGTACATTATGTAGCCGAAATTATAACCAATTCGTCTACATCGAAGAGGCTTAATCAAAAAATAAATTTTCAGTATATTTAATTAGTAAATTAATTGAAGATCTTTTGTCAATACAAGCTATGATTTGGTCATCCGGTGACATAAATATCAACCCTGTTTGATTCATGAGAAAACAACAACGAAGCAACGAAATCGCACAACGGAGAGAACAAGAAGTTTTTGTTTCAACTATTGGTTACTGAAATGGAGCCTCGGATATTTTTTTTTTTTTTTTTTTGCGTCATTTTCACTCATGTCAGGTCGCCATTTTCTTTGCTCAACCACTGTGCTGCTCGTGGTATAATGGTACTAATTGTACATTCGCCGGTGGTCGTTACTTAATGTGTAAGGAACATTGTATTTAGAAATCAACAACAAAAATAACTGTAATTGGCGCATTGTGTAGGCGTTGTCTTTCTGTTTGGCTTTAAAAAAGTTGAGCCTCTTGACAGCATGTGAGATTATATTCCTATCTAGATCATAATTTATATTTGCTATGATATTTTTTAATGTGGTACACATGACTGAAAACGTGTATGTTGTGACTAGATAACTCTTACCCCTGTCTAGTTCCCGCAGAGTTATCTCTCTTAAATGCAAGGTAGTAATAATAATAATAATGAGGACTTTGTATAGCGCCTAATCTTGAGAAGCTCTAAGCGTTTTACAACATTAGACAACACCTATAATATAAAAAAACACATATAATGATATGATTACAAATAACAAACACCATGAAATTAGAAACATAAAAAGACATGCTGAAATATTTACGGTAGGAAATATTAACAGGTCTTTAAGTTTGTTCTTGCAGTCGAAATAAGCGAATTTTAAGAGCACTATTGAATGGGATCACTGTGTCATTGTGTCCAAGTTCAGTGGGCAGTTCATTCCACGTTACTGGGCCCTGCTATTCAAAGGAACGTTGTCCATGTGACTTCGTTTTCATTGTGGGAATAATGAGTATACGATTGTCAGAAGAGGAGCGTAAGTATCTTGCTGGTGTATACACATAAGTGATGTCGGTTAGGTATGTTAGACTTGAGTCCGTCAGTGAAACGTAGCGCAGAGAACAAATTTTGTGTTTGATTCTGGAACGAATGGATAGCCAGTGTATGGTACAGAGCAGCGGGGAGGTGTGCTCTGATCGCGGCACTCTAAGTATGATCCGAGCAACTGTGCTTGGAACTTTTTTAAGTTTCTGGAGTAAATATTGAGATGAACCAGACATAATTGAGTTACAATAGTCCAGTCTTGAAAGTACTAATGAACACACAAGTGTTTTAGTGTCATCAACTAACAGATATTTGCGAATGGAGCTGATGCGTTTCACTCAAGATATGCAGCCTTGCAAATGTTCATGACATGCTGGTGCTATGTGAGAGTACTGTCCAGAGTAACACCTAGGTTTCGTACTGACTGTGAATTTAATGTTGGTGTTGCTGATATTTATTGTTTGAGGTAAAGGATGTGGATGAGAAAGTCTTTGTGTTGTGATCTGAATGGCCTCAGTTTTATCATCATTCATCTGCAGCTTGTTACATGTCATCAATGATTTCACATCAGAAATGCACCTCTCTACACCTTGGATGGCAGCATCAACTTCAGTTGGGTGGCTAGATTTGTATATTTGGGTGTCATCAGCGTACAATTTGTGATACATTGGATGATGATCTATGACACTCGAGAGTGGCCGAGTGTATAGAATGAAGAGAACAGGTCCAACAACAGACCCCTGTGGAACATCACAGCATAGATTAAATGGGCTGGAGTGTATTCCATTTGCAGAAACAATTTGTGTCCTGTTGACCAAGTAGGACTTGAACCACAGAAAGGCTGTATCATGAATGCCAAATACATGCTAGAGACGGTGAATACATCATGGTCTGTTGTGTCGAATGCTGCATACAAATCAAGGAGGGTGAGGACTGTAATCTTTCCGCTATCCAAAGCAGAGAGAATGTCATTAACTATTTTTAGAAAAGTAGTTTCAGTACTGTGGCAAGGGCGATATGCAGATTGTCCACTGCTAAAGAGACTGTTTGAATTCAGAGGAGATACAAGCTGAGATAAAACAACCTTTTCTAAGATTTTTTTTTTACATGAATGGGAGATTAGAAACTGGACGGTAGTTCTTTAAATCGTTATGGTCTAGTGTTGGTTTCTTCGGCAGAGGCTTTACAATGGCAGTTTTGAAAAATGACGGGAATTGCCAGGATGAGAGAGGTATTAATAACACCAGTTAGTGAAGGTCATACTGGATCTAATCACTCAAGCAGCAGTGATGTTGGAATTGGATCAAGTTCACATGACTTTGGTGCGCTCTTCATCAGGATTGTACGTACGAAATCCATAAACAGGTTCAAATGGTGCTAATGGTTGCCACTGAAATTCTGTATCCCAACTGTATGGTGACGAAGAGTCAATTGAAATTGTGGTGTCAAGTTTATCTCTGATGGTTTGTGCGGAAGGTCGACTGGAGAGAAGATAGTTGGAAGTGGTGTAGATTTGCTCCTTGACACTAGCTTGTTAGTAATCTCGATGAGTTCTTTGCAGCTGGAACTTTCCATTATCTTAGCACCTGCTTCCGTACTTGTCAAATTGACAAGCTAACATTGTTCTCTACGGCAGTGTGTGACACAGATGATGAGGTAGGATAGAAAGTAAATTTATTTAATAAAACATCAGCACTGAGGTATATGGATAAACTATTGTTACCATGATACCTATAACAGGGCACGGGTAATACAATTTGAATCCCGCTTTGCGAAGCAGCAACATATATTGTTTACTTATTAGTATTCAATAAGCGTTTATATGACTATGAGCATTAGACTGGTTTTCGAATATAAAGCCGATTTTTAAAAAATGAGTTTTATATAAGGTAAACCGTCAACGCGGCGATTTGAGCGGCTTTTCAGTTAAATCATTGTTGTTTTTACATTCTGTTCGAGCTATTATTAACGATGCCAAATATATATGACATAATTCGAGCTGTAGTACTAGTTGGGGCATTTGTGTTTAACGCCCGCTTAGACAGAAAATCATGGATGCTGGCCGATTCGATGCTTGTTGGCAGCTATGCTTTAGGGTATTCGCTCTTTCCTGGAAGCCTTGTAAGTTCATTTTAGTTAAGATACAATACGTTAACTTTAATGTCGGTAGTCTGCTAACACGAAAACCCTACCTCTATACGAGCTTTAAACAAAAAGATTGACAGCATAGACAATTACGATATATTAAAATGGAGAGGCAAATAGTGAATTTACAAGTATGAGTGTATGTACAATCCAAAAGCCTTATGATGTGTAAAGCTTGTTTTTATTCATGGTTTATTCATGTGAAAGTGAAAAACAAAAATGATGGGTAACTTCTGCCTCCTTACTTTTCAAAAAATAATGTACAAGGACAATGTAATAAGACAATCCAGGTATGTATTCCTTTTAAATGTCTACCTGTATTAGAATTTGTTTAGACAAATTCATTTAAAAATATTGTTTTTATGACTGAAAGTTTAAATAAAATGTTTATTTTTCTCCAATATTTCCTGTGAAAAGTTAAATACAAATCTGTATTTACTTTTTAGTTTTATTTATTTATTTTGCAGTTGCTTTATTGCATAGTTGGATTGTGCTGGCATTTTTTTGTCATAATAATAACATAATTTTTTAAACTGTAAAATTACAATCAAATCACAGACAAATGAAGATGTTTATGCAGGGGGGTATGGATGCTTCAACCGCTTGAACTGTGAGTAACCTTGAAAACTTCAAAAGTTTCTTTTAAATTATTTGGGGTGGGGTGGGTGGGTCTTATTCTTCAAACAGAAAACCATCTGTAAAGATACAAGTATAAATCTGTATTAATTTTTTTTTACTACTACAATAATGTCATCCAAAGGTTTCAAACAGGTTTTATGCTATTTTGTAGCAGTAATAATAAAAACAAACTACTGGTTACAGGTATTGGTAGCAACAATATTTATATTCATTGAGTATATAACTGCTAATGAAGGAGTCTGACGTTTTGTCAGTAAAGTACCTTACAATAAATCACCTGAATGTACTATAAATATGTATATGTATTATACTGATAAGGTGATCTCGTGTTGTCAGATTTTGTTATACTTTATTGTTAAGAACGTCAGACTCTGTGGTTGATACCTCTACCAGGTGCTCAAGGGAGAGAACTGACACAAAGATGAGACAGAGGGTATGTTATAATACAACCCTATTCCCACGAAAAAAGATAAGTACCACAATATTCTTGTCACATTCTGTATTTAGATACACAAATAAAACCTACAACATGAAACCCTCCATGATCCGTACATTTTGTGGATTTTTCATGAAAATATTTTCTGAGCAGTATCAACTTCTTACCAGTAACGTATTGTTTAAAAGAAAAGCCAAATGTTTTTTGCACAGGTTATCATGTAAAATTTTCCAGCTATTCATGAAATTATCAAACAAAATTAAAAGAATGGGAGCCCCATAAACATAGTAAGATGGTGGCATTTGGCCTGACTGAAGCGCCCTCTAGTTACGTTGTTATCACTACATTCTTTTAACTTTGGATAATTTCATGAATAGCGGGAACATTTTACTTGATAACCTGCACAAAGGAAACCGTTTGGCTTTTCTTTCCAACTATACATTATTGGTGAGAATTTGATATGGCTCAGCGAATATTTTCATGAAATATCCACAAAACGTGTGGATCATGGAGGGTGTTTAAGGGGAGAGGTTTCATTTATGTATCTAAATACAGAATGTGGCAAGAATATTGTGGTACTTATCTTCGTTTCATGGGAATAGGGTTTTATTATAACATACCCATATCTTTAACCGGAAATGTGTGTCAGTTCTCTCTTGAGCACCAGGTAGAGGTAGCAACCACAGAGTCTGGCATTTTATCAAAAAAGTACAACGAAATCTGTGACAACACCAAATAACCACAAAAATATAATAAATATACATGTATTTATAGTACATTAAGGTGATTTATTGTAAGATACTTTACTGACAAAATGTCAGACTCTTTCGGTAGCAACTATATACTCAATGAATATAAATATCGTTGCTACCGCTACTGTAACTGTAACCAGCAGTTAGTTTTTATTACTGCTACGAAATAGTATAAAACCTGCTTGATACCTTTGGGTATGAAATTAATGTATTAGTAAAAAAGATTAATACAAATTTATACTCTCATCTTCACAGATGAGATGTGATGGTTTTCTATTTGAAGAATAAGACACCCACCCCCCATAATAATTTAAAAGAAACTTTTAAATTTGTTTTAGGTTACTCACAGCTCATGCTATTGTAGCATCCATACCCATGCATAAGCATCTTCATTTGTCTGATTTTTAGCTACTGATTTTATTGTTATTTTACACTTTTTAAAAATAAGTTAATATATTTAGGACAAAAAAGGCCAGCACATTGCAACTATGCAATAGGGGCCCCAAGTGGCCGAGTGGTCTAAAGCGCTCTTCGTTACGGATCACTGCCATCTCACCTCTGTCTGCGGCGGTTCGAGTCTAAGATTCAGCCAATGTGGGTATGTGAGAAAGCTTGCCAGTAGCTTCTCGTGGGTCGGTGGTTCTTTCCGGGGTTTTCTCTGGTTCTTCCTCCACCATTAATACTGGCCGCCATGTATAGCCTATCATGTGCTGCAGAATGGCGTTAAAACCCCACAACAACAGCAACTATGCAATAAAGCAACTGCAAAATAAATAAATAAATATAAAAAGTATGTACAGTACTGTATTTAACTTTTCACCAGAAATGTTAGAGAAAAATCAATTTTTTTTTTGTAAACTTTCAGTCATGAAAACAATATTTTTAGATGAATTCATCTAAACAAATTCTAAATCAGGTAGGCATTTAAAAGGAATAAATACCTGGATTGTCTTATTACATTGTCTTTATAGATTTCTTTTGAAAAGTAAGGAGGCAGATGTTAGCAATCTCTTGTTTTTCACTTTCACACAAATAAAACATGTATAAAAACAAGCTTTACACATAATATGGCTTTTGGATTAGACATACACTCATAATTGTAATTAATCTGAGTAATTAAAGCTGCAAATTCTGCATTGGCCAAGGCACATTTCCCCCAAAATTACCTTTTATATACCACACATTTGTAAATTATACCTCAAGAACAGTCTGGTTATATTCTTTAGTGACTGCTTCATTAATTAACCCAGAAAAACTTTCCATTATTAGATTTGTTTTCCGTATATACACTGTACCAAAAAAATGCTCACTTTTGGAGATTTTTTTTTTGTTGTTGCAATAAAATAAGTTGTTTGCACTTGCTAAGAGAAACAACCATGAAAGGAATATACTTTATTTGCTAATTTGTTATTTCTGATGCTTTGACCTTCTCAAAAATACCATATTTATTAACCTGAGATTATATTTTAAATTTGGCCTGTTGTCCCTAGATATTTATGTCTTGGGTGTTGAAGTCTTAACTCATTCGGCCCCAGAGGTTTTTGTCTTTTTTGCCTGAAATATGCATAGGAAAGACATTGGGGGGCTATTTCTGAATACATCGTAATACATCGGCTTTCAACAGATTTTCCATGAGACTAATGCCTTGTTGTATTAGAAACATCATTTTCCATTGGTTATTTCGCTTGCGCATGAGCAGAAAGGTAAAAGTTGGATTTTTTATTATATTTTTTTGCTTAATGGACCCATCATTTTCGTATGGAGACCGCAATTTATTCCAAATGCCCGCCTTAACCTAGTTTTTGCAAAGGTTCACATGTGTGCAGTTCAGACCGGTATGCCTTAGATCTGAGGCCTAAAGGTCTAAAATCCGGACCCAAAATCACATTCTGATCTCGAGCAAATTTTGGGTTAAAAAAGAATGGGTCCAAAAGATGAGGTTTTTCTCTCTGTAGTTTGTAGTGCAACTAGAACTTCCAGATTAATATCTGTCTACTTTTTTTAATACCACCCACGTTGGTGTATCTTAAATGACCTTGATGCTGCAGAGCTTGGAAGTAGGGTACAGCCTCATCACGCCTACAGACGGGATCAGGGCTGAATTGGTTAACGGCCAGTGTAGGTGCTCTGATATTGATTAATATCAGAACAATATGTCGAATTTTCAGAAATATTTCACACTTTCCTTTTCTACAAATTAAAGTCATGTTTTAGTCCGACTTTACAATGACATTTTTTTCTAATAAATTAAAATTCGCATTCAAGTAAATTGACATGTTTTCAAGTTCCGTCAGCCATTTGATTCCATTTGGATAAAGACAGCAAATAAGTATAAACAGTTAGATTTTAATTTGTGGAAGAGTGCCAATATGGACTGCCAAATGTGATTGAGATATTCCTGAAATTTTGCCCACATTCAGTCAACTCGGGAACACGCTACACTAGAAGATTATTTAGGCAGTAAGACATTGTACCATAACAAATAGCACGTGATATGTCTTACAGTGTATGACTAAATGAATGAGTATATATACACTGCCCTTAGCAGGCTGCAAAGTGATCCTATAACATGCAGTGGAGCCTATAAAAGGGGCGTAAAAGACAAAAAGATGCTAAAATTAAATTTCAACTGTAGTTTCAGCCAATACTCCTAGACCAACACATAGTTTACTGCATTTTTTTCTCCTCACGTTACTGGTTGCTTAGTACTACAATGTGAGACACCTCCCCTGATATTTATGTGTTTTAGGTTGCTGTCTTACTACCTAAATACATGTACCAGCACTGTGTAGTGTGTTCTGAGGTTGACTAATATCAGAACAAGAAGTTCAGGATTCCCACATTTGTCAATCCATATTGATGCTTTTCTACAAATTAAAGTCATATTGCATTAAATGGACTTTACTTTGATGTCTGGAAGAGGGGGAGGGGAGGATTATCCATGGGCCAAGGTCTAAACGTGAAAATTTGAAGTTTTTTTTTTTTTTGTTGACTACCATAATGGCTGTAAATCTTGGGACATACAAAAAAAGAATTTTCTGTGCCCTAAGACTTATTTACATATATATAAAAAAATACATTTTTGGTGTCCCAACACTTACTAAACTGTTATAAAACTATTGTGATTGTTTTTGTCATTGTTTTGCATGTGCATATTTTCTGAATTCTCCAACATGAAATTAATAAATGTAAATAAAGACATCATAATTAATGGTTGGTTTACGTTTACCTGGGAGACAAGACTGTACCTTAATGTGGGAAATATGATTGCTGTTGCCACGGCTTTTTGCTTCAGACTTGAGAGATAACAAGAAGCCGTTGAGGTCCGTAGGGTTTGGAGCTACAGTTTGTCAAACTACTAGAGGTAATTTAGTTAAAGTAAATGTTACAAACGTTTGAGTTAAACATGAAGGTTACCATCGGTACATAGTCTTGAATCACACTTCTGGACTTTTAAATGCATGTTTTCCAGCTCGATAATAGCAGTACATTATATTTTTTTTTTTTTTTTTACACCTTACTGAAAACTTGCCCATCTTACAGAAAGAAAATGTCTGCCTTACTGACATGGTCTTGTTACAGTTGTTAGGTCTGGCATGGGTAGATTAATCACTGAGCTTTATCTTCTTGTTCATACTTCTTCCCACCCAACCCCTCCATTCTGTTGTTTAATTTGTACTGTGTTAGGCACAAGCTCAATACATCCATCAATAATGCCAAATAGGACACTAAAATGGCCAAGTCCAAGAAAAGGTCCGTTTCCTATTGCAACAGTTTTTAACTTAGGCTAGACATTTTTTTAAACATTTAAAAGAATCACCAAAATTCACATTAAATATATATAATGATTATATAAATTTAATGTGATTTTTAATGTTTTTTTTAACGGGGGCTGGGATTGCCATGGTTAGTAATGAGAAACTGGGACATTTGACTGCCCAGAAACATGCCAAAAAATATTGTGTTTGCCAGGGCTGTAAAATCTATCTATAATTGCACTGACTGCTGTTATTATGTGGCTTATTTTTGGTGGCTTTAAACAGATATCCCTGGTAGATCACTGTTAACGTCTCAGAACCTGGTGTGGATCAGGTTTTGGCATCAAAGGTTGTAAAGCTGTTGTCATTTCTTGTTTATCCTGGACCATTTATAATTAGTCATTGTGAATGTTGTCAGTGTAGTCACATTGGTTATTGTTGTAATGCTCACCCATTCAGCTTTCAATCCATGACATTTCTGGAGCTTTAAATTTGTACATGTTAATTATGCCCAGATTTGACAATAGATCATAAGAAAATAAGAAAGCGCACTTGTAGCAGATTTAATTACATGTATATAAATTCTTGTTAAATACAAAATGAATTGCTAATCAATAATTTATATATTTACAGCTCTCAAAGAAAAACTTTTTTAGACACAGGCCGTGAGTTTGTGACTTAAATAAATTTACAAGCCTGGACAGTTCATATGTCAACTCTCAAGTGGGGAGAAAAACCTCTGGATTTTGGAGGTATTTCCACACCTACCTCTTGATCTCATATCCTGATTTTTTGCAGAGAACTTCCTATTATTATGTTCTGTCAAATTTCATTTCTCCCCCCAAAAAACCCAACCCAACCATACATAAATAAATGTAGATACAATGCTGTTGGGCATATCTGCACACCTGTGGTTTCCGTCATCAATACTGAAGCAAAACACATACAGAATTTGACCGATTGATGAAAATAAAATATTGCAATGCTTACCATTTGGCCACCGGAATATTCTGTTCAAAATAATGTTAATTTTGGACACATGGGATACCACCCACCTCCACCCCCCCCCCCCCCCTCCCCCCGTTTTCCTACCACCCTGATGTTTTCATGACTCGCGATATGTCAGCCTATTCTGCGCACATCTTTGCAAAGATGTAATGTTTAGCCATCGGGCTATAGAAATGAAATACATTACTTTGGACTTTTTCTGTCAGCAGTTCAGTCAAGTAATTAGGTCAGGTTTATAGCTAGTTTTACAAAATTCAATGTAACAATGCAATAAATGGCTAGAGATATTATGCAAACTAAACTGAGCTTGTAAAAAAAAATTGGTCATCTTGAACATTTTATAGTTAAAAAATAAGCTATTATGTGGAAGAGAAACAAGGAATAGGATGTAATATGTTTACAACGTCTTGTTTGTGGGGAAAAAATACTAATGAATTTAGAAACAGACTATTCGCCAGGGAATTTCATGAGAATCTCGTTGTAGGGGCAAGTTGACACGTTGGGTAGCAGACAATTTTGTATGTGTGGGACAACTTCTTGCAAACTTCAAAACTTGGAATAAGATGAATTTTTTTAAGGTATAAATTTCCATCTTTTAAATAATATATTTATTTGTATGATTCTAAAAGATACATAGTAAATATGATTTTCTGGATTACAGGTTCAAGAAGGCCATGGAGTGGGTCTTCATGTCGACATTTAGAAATCACATTTTCTTATGCAGTTAGGGTAGTAATGTGGGATAGTTTTGTACACTTTATGAATAAAATGATGATTGTTCTTTCTTGATACAAACTGTATATTCAACCAAAAACAACACATGATCCAATGTTTACAGAAATGATGTATTGTTGCACAGAAGTACCCGAAGTGCAGAATTGGCTGAAGTGGTGTAAATAGTATGCAATCCACAGATGCCATATTCTATCACTTGTGAATACTGTTGTGACAAAATACTTGATATCATGCTTCAAAGTTTTTTTTAATTTAGTAAACAGAATGTTAAGATTCAACATTAGTCATGTAAATTTCAGATTTGTTAATCCCTGATAACAGTACTATAACAAAAAAAATTGTCACCAATTAGTTTTAATCTCATGAATGATCTCTATGAATGCTGTAAAATAGTTTTTCTGCAAATAAAATCCTATCTCCCATTTCCGCCAAAGAAACACAGCCAATAAACACCTGGCATTCCATTGCTGTATATGTAAACTTTAATTACCATGATTAAATTAAAAGAAGGAATAAATCAAAATATACCACTCAGTATGTGCCCCCAAAGAAATACTTGAGAGTCAATATTTTATTTAGTAAACAGTGTTATGTGCCTGAAGAATGAAAGCTAAGGAAATAAGGTGGAATATGAAACAGTTGCCACATGTACAGTAACTTGTGACTGCAGATTTGAACTGTTCAACTGGCCTTATGCTTGCATACTTAAGTCGAACCGTTAGCTATTTATGCAGTTTAGTCACAGCTGATCAGAATATGAAAATGGCTTGGCCTGGGGGAAAATAAGGCATCTCACAGGGAGAATTGGCACGTCCCGTGGGTGCTCACATATTGGGGCTAGAGGGTGGGGGCAATATCCGCCTCCCCCAATTTCACATTTAAACATATTCTGCCTACATCCATCAAATTTAATGGCTGACCACTACCAGTCCCCCCATTGCCCCCCCCCCCCCCAATGTTTCTACAGGTGCCTCTGGCGCATCCTTTGAGAATTTCACCTTTACTGGACCTGGAAGATCAGTCAATATTAATTGAAATCAGCGTTAAAATAATAAATTTAGAGTGAATAGATTTGTTTCTTTCATTATAATTATGGTCTTTTTCAGCTGGAATCTGGCGGGTTGATGGAATCTTATCTTGTCCGTTTGTTTGGTGCCCTCATGTTGGGTCAGGTCTTACTCTGGTATTTGACCAGGAGAACTGTGGATGATGCTGTTGTGGGGACAATCCTCTGGTCAAGACTGATGGTAATTTAAAATTTTCAAAAACATATGTGAAGATGGAGAGGTTAAAGATAAAGTAGTATCAACCTGTTTCTTGTATCTAGACTGTTGTTGCGGGGTTTAACGCCATTTTTCAGCACACGATAGGCTATACATGGCGGCCAGTATTAATGGTGGAAGAAGAACCCAGAAAGAACCATCGACCCATGAGAAGCTACTGGCAAGCTTTCTCACATACCCACATAGGCTGAATCCGAGACTCGAACCAGCGCAGACAGAGGTGAGATGGCAGTGATCCTTAAGAGAGAGGGCGCTTTAGACCACTTGGCCACTCGGGGCCCCGTATCTAGACTGAATTGTAAGTGGGATATATATATATATATATATATATCAAGACTACCATGGCAGTCTTTAACCACCATATTGGATTCCGCAAATCAATTGCTGCCATCAGTGGATCTCATCTTTGTAATATTCAACTTATGTTGAAAAGGAAAGCAGAAGATTCAGAATTTTCTGCAGCAACGAAAAGAAAACACAACTGAAAAGAAAATTATGCCGTCATGGTTAGATTTATATAGTAAAGGAGAAAACTATGTGTTTTGCAAATTGTGTAATGGGATTTTGCTATTGGGCATGGAGGTGCCCATGACATTAAAACAGCATGAAAAAGCCATTAAACATCAGCTTGCTGCATTGTTGTCAACAACTCAGCCCAAACTTATCAATACCAGAGAGAACCTTGATGTAATTTGATCTAAGTTCAGTTTACTGAATGTATTTTAGAAATGAACCTTCCTCTTTCCATGACTAGTGTTGCTGGCAATTTATTTTGCACACTTTTTCCAGACAATAAAATTGCACTGGATTACTCATGTGCTAGAACGAAAACAGTTCAGTGAGAAAAACACACAGAATGAAGATTTTCAGTGAAAGATGGCACATTAGAATTGATAATGATTGGAGAAAAAAACATTCTGTGAAAGAGGCTATGATTATGCACCCATATATGTTGCAGTAGCACAAAATATTTATTATATGGTTGGTATAGTGCTATACTTTACATTTCAACCTGTTCTCATTTCTTAGGTATTTCTGAGAACTTGGCTGGTAACATTGCTAGGGGTCTACTTTTCTCTTCTATTCAGTTACTAACCAGCGTTAAGTTAGCTTCTATTTGAAATAAAGCAATGGTTGTTTAAATATGATAAACAGAATGTTACTTTGTGCTCACTTGGAAAGAAAGTTCAGAATTGGCATAAAAATGTCTCATCGTTTCAAATTATTTGATTCATAACGTTCATTTGAAATGAGCAACCTACATGCTCAGAAATGAAAATACGTTTCTTTGTAGCCATAAGGACTAGTAGAATGAGAAATTTCCTTGTCCTGCTAAGCCTTCAGGTCTTTCAAACAACACAGTCATACAGTTATGAAGATTAACTAGCCATTGAACTATTGAAATTATGTAAATCGCTAGTCAGACAGAAAATATACTTGGACAAGCAGACTACCATTAATTTCGAGGCTTTTAGGATGGCATGATGTCTGTCCATTAGTATATTTGTTATCACCACTTATCGTAAGCTAATTTGGACACTTGTCATGCAACTTTATACACACATTTATTCTATGGTCTTGTTTGGTCGTAAATGAAAATGGTTTCGCTCCAACATTTAATATGGCTACCACAACAGTCATCTTGAAATCTTTTTATTGCTGCTAGTTAATGCATTGTCATGTCAACATGATGTTTACAATGAAGGACTTCATACGATGTCTCTAGTTGATTTTAAATAAATATATTGCTGCTCAGACATACAGTATGGTCACCACATTCACCATCTTGAAAATTGTATCACTACTTCTCAAGGAACTGTCATACCAGCATGATGTTTTACTGAAATATTTATTTTGATGTGTTGATGGTTGTAAAATGAAAATGGTGCTGACCAGACTTACAATATGGCCACTGTAATGGCCATCTTGAATTTCTTCTTATAGCAACTTCTAGATAACTCATACTGATATTTTGCTTTTACAATAGACTTCTTAAAATATCTTTCTTCCTCAATAATGTCTTGGTTTTTTATAAATTAACATGTTGCCAATGTGACAAAGAGCAGCTGGTTTGAAAATCTTGTCACTGCTGAAGAATATCAGAGATGGTTTAAACACTCAGGAGTTAAAATGAACAAATAGTGTTATATTGAAATCGTGAACATTCTTTTGCACCAGAAGCATGTCAGATCCTTATAAATCTCACACATTAATGGACAAGACTTTCTGTTCTTCAAATATTCCAATGTAAGAATCTAAATTCACTTCTTTGAGAACATATGGCATAAGAGTCTGCCATTTTACTTTACTGCAGTCACTACACAAGTTAATCGGTGTAGTAAGACACTATATCCCCATTATGACTCTTTGCACGGCTGTGAAAGTTCAGTCTCTGCTCATCATCATAAAGATGCTCACATCGAATATAAGGACATTTTGACCGAATATAAGATTTTTCTGTTTTACTACATGATATAAGGATAATAGCACCACATATAAAGAAGTTTGCACATCATATAAAGATGAAACAACTCCATATACAGATGTTTGCACATCATACAAGGACAAAAGCACTGCATATAAAGAAGTTTGCACATCATATAAGGACAAAAGTGCTGCATATAAAGAAGTTTGCACATCATATAAGGACAAAACACCACATATAAAGAAGTTTCCACATATATAAAGATGAAAGCACCACATATAAAGTTTGCACATATATAAAGACAAAAGTACCACATATAAAGAAGTTTGCACGTAGAAGGACATAAGTATATCATATAAAGAAGTTCGCACATATAAGGACACAAGTCCATCATACAAAGAAGTTCACACATCATATAAATACGAAAGCATTGCATATAAAGAAGTTTGCACATAACGAAAGCACTGCTATAAAGAAGTTTGCATATCATATAAGGACTAAAGTACATTAAATAAAAAAGTTTGCACATCATATAGAGACGAAGGCACTGCACATAAAGAAGTTCGACATCATATAAAGAGGTTTGCACATTATATAAAAAATTATCTCAAGACAGCTCTGGCTTTCCGTATATATATATATATATATATATATATATACATGCACACACACATACATGTATGCACATACATCCCACAGGCACTAAAAATAACATGGCTTTTAAATGGATTGCATAAAACAGTTTGATATACCATGAATGTTGGTCGGCCTGGTGTCAGGATAATGTGACTGGGTGGGACATCATGCTACATATCTGCGGCATGATACCCCAGTGCTTGACATCACTATAACTTGCCACATTGCAGACATCGTAGCAATATGACTGAAAAATTGTTAAAGCTACATTAAAAATCCAAATCGCACACACCTACTCGTTAAGACAAATCATTGTTCAGTATGATCCCTTTATCTTGTGATCACAGTTATTGTACGTTTGCTTTTTATTATTAAGGTTTTTATTTTGATTTTATTTCCATCTTTTTTTCATACTTTTCAATGAACGTCATTGAAAGTTGTTGAGAAATGAGCACCTGATTTCAAGACCTTGAAAGTCATTGATTTTTCACCTAGGTTATTGAAAGACAATTTGAAAGATTTTGCTTTAAAAGAAAATATGATGGAAAATCTCACTTATGAGTCATTTCTTTTACGTTATTTGAGGATTTTAAGTATGGATTTGACATTCCATCATATGCTAGCCATTCCTTCATTATCAGAATCCACAAGAAGTAATTGAATATCATGCATAATGTCCCTTTCATATGACATCATTAACACATCTGCACCCTTTCATGTCACAAAGTTTAAAATTTTCTGCCAGGCAAGGATGGTTTATTTGCAACAGTCATTTGAATGAGCAATCGTTGCATAAAGCCTGGAAAATGAACATTCACCGATAGTTGGCGACATGTAGGGGACTTTATAAAGCAGCTGAGGAAAGATACAACCTCGCAGCACTGAACACTTTGTGTAGTGTGCAAGAAAAACATTGCAAGAGTGGGCTCTTAAAGTTGCCACAGAAAAGGAAACAAACAATTGGAAGTAATGAAAATACATGAGCCCACTGTTTTGATGTCAGCATTCATATGGTCAGAACAAAATACATCTAATTCTTTGCTATTACTGTTGTCTGCATCAGAAAAGTTGGTTTCAACTTGATCAGTGGGTTCTGCAAGTTAAACAACTGACAATAGGGGTACAGTTTCGGTGACATGTTGTATACATAGCAGTGATGTGCCAATGGCTGAAATATTTTAAGTGTCATTAAGCTGAATAATCTTATTCTTTTGATTTTAAATAATTAAATAGCTGAAGGTAGTGATTTAGCTGTGACACACCTCATTTTCATCTGGGATGCTCTCCCCATGACCAATCAGCGAAACAGCTAAAGGCTAGTAAACAGCCGTGAAACTAATGTGACAAATTAACAGCTAATCTCTACTGTAATTATCTTGTGAGAAGAACTGCCCATCTGAAGCTACTCTGACATGACTAGAAATGCAGACTGAAGAAAATGTCAGCTGCCTGGAAAAGGCAGCTGACAAACAGGCAGATGCACAGAATAGAAAGGAACGCTCACGCTAATATCGAAGTCCTGTGGTCTCCAAAGAATAGGAAAAGAAAAAGAAGAGCAAATGAAAGCATTTGAGTTGCACTAGGAGGAGAAAGCACAGCAATTAAAGAGAAGTTAACATCTGGGTCCAGTTACAGCGACTTTATTATAAATATAATTTCCATTTCATATTTCATTACATTTATTTATTTCTGTATTGTTTTTAATTTGTTTCTTGTATTTAAGTTAAAAACTGAATTGGAGCACTTGATACTACGAGTATTCATTGAAAACTGAAATTGTTGTTTGCAAAGTCCTTGAATTTCAGTTCTCCTGATCTGTATGTACCCTGTGATGCATTATTGCTCAGTCTTAGAAAATTTGCATTAAGGTGTTGGTAAAATGTTTGGTTTGTTTGAGTTTATATCTCCTACACTGCTTGATGAATAAGTACATTAAAGTTTGATGAATGTTTTTGATTTGCTTATATTTCCTAAACCCCATTTTTTAATAATTGGGATGAATCATTATGAAGCTATAGGAATTCGTTCTGTAATGAAAGTTTTAGCCGCATCAATTCAGGACAAGGTCAGATTTATAGAAAATTTGCATTTAGTTTCTTGTAAGTTTTTTTTGTTATTTGCTTAGATTTACTCAGCCCTTTGATGGGTCTTATACATTGGATGAATCATTGTATAGCTAAGACAATTACTTTTATGACATGCTTGTTCAACCTTGTGACCTTGAGTCAAGGTCACACATCTTACAGCAGTGCTTTATTTGTTGGATCATACTTGCCCTGGCCTTGTATTTACTAGTGTTCAGTCAAAACACACCAAATGAGAACATGCCTTTCATGTTTTGTCAAATTTGACACTAATTAATGATTCTACTAAGTAAGAGGTAATCAGGTCTGTTAATTAACATATCATTTTCTTTGAAGTTATGTAGTTTATTAAACTGTTACCTCAACATTAGAGAATATTTATTGGTTCTTGTTATAAATTTCACATAAACTGAGTAAAAGAAGGTACTGTTATTAAAGTACATGTATACCTAGAGTTTGGGACGAGCCTAGGCTCGAGCTCAACGCTCGTTAATTTTGGAGCATTTTCGGGGGCTCGAAGCTTGACAAGCTTTGAGCTTACGCCTAGAAAAGTTCTCCGCTTTTTGATATTATCGGACCGGATAAACCCGTGCAATAATTAGTTGACTGTGGGAATGAGCGGCTTTACAGATTCACATGGCCTACACTTCCCCATGTGTTGGTCGACCAGTGGGCAGTCGTTGCTTTGCAACGGTCATCGCTGGGGGCTCCTAAGATAATAATTCCGACTATTATGATTGCGGCTGACTGGGAGAAGGGGTTTTTCAACTTCTGCAAGCGAGAGAACCGGTGAACTTCTTAAGCGTTTGGCCTGACAATGAGTGGTGCCGGAGAGGCAGTAGGCGCACAACTGACACCCGAGGGATTTCTTTTAAACTGATTTTTGAACAGTTCAAACAACATAAACGTGTTATCAGCGATTTTTCATATTGTACCTGCGCTTTGTTTGTTAATTTTTACTTATATTTTATTTCTAAAGCAGTAGCGATGTCAAAAAGTAAGAAATCAGCTGTTTGGACTTATTTTAACAAGCGCGAAAAGGATAATTTCGCAGCTTGCAATGAATGTAAGCAGACAATTTCATGTCCACAAGGAAACACTTCAACAATGCATCGACATCTGCTTAGCATTCATCATATTGACGTCAACAAGGATGAGTCTGAAATAGAGCTGAAGAAAATGAGAACAATGGATAACTTTGTTGTCAAAACTTCACTGGAAGAAAGTCTCGAAACTCGCTGCAGTCGATGGATTCTCGATTCGGAAAATCACTCAGAATTTATTCGTCAATCGCTGTCATTAAGTTGAATGAAGCTACCTGCTGATGAAAGATCGGTGATGGCCCTTATTCGCGATTTTGAGAAAAAGTGAAGCAACAAGTCATACAGGACATTAAGAAAGAACTCTCAGAATCAAAGAGATTTTCAATATCATAGGACGAATGGACAAGTATCAGAACTTTTGCAGTTGAGGGATAGTTGTTGTTCTTTGTTAAAAGCTCAGAAAAATTTAACAAAGAACAGCAACTGTCCCTCGACTGCAAAACTAGATGGAATTCCATGCTAAAAATGCTAGAAATCTTTGTTAAATAATACGATGTCACCATTGAAGTGCTGAGTGAAATAGGATCCGAGCATCTCTTAACTAATTTGAACATAAAATTATTGAAATCCATAGTTTTGGCGTTGAAACCGGTTGAGGCTACTTTTAATGCTATGTGCGAAAAAAAAGCTTCTCTGAGATCCGCTTATGTTGCTGTTAGCTTCATGAGGGAAAAATTGTCTGCACAAGGAACAGAGATCAGTCGTACTCTTTTAGAAAATATTGATCATTACATCGACGGTAGAGTTAATCAACAACTTATGGATCTTATGATTTCTCTGCACCATTTGGATAATGTTCCATCCAAAACTTCTATTGAATTAGCGACAAATTTGATGAAGCAGCTATTTCCATCAGCAAATACTGCAAATGAAGAAGCACATGATGAGAAAATAACAATTAACCATAACGAGCTCTCACTTGAAGATGAACTTAGATTTCGATTGGAAGCTTCTAGCACTCAGGGATCTCTTCAGACCGATTGATTTAAGAAATTACGCCAAGAATTTTCCTTGTCAAAAAGTAATGGTGAACTGACTGAAAATTTGAGGCGATTATCAGATGCCATCAGTACAATCAAACCGACTTCAGTTGATTCAGAAAGAGCATTTTCAGTTGCTACTAATTTCTGTACAAAATTGCGATCAAAGTTATCGGATAAATCTCTGCATGCTCTTGTCTTTTTGAAATACTATTATATTAACAAGAATGAGATTTAAATAAATTATAAAGAAAATTATTTTTCATACTACTCAAGCTCGAAAGCTCGAAAAAATTATCGAGCTCGCACGAGCTTCAAATCCCCGAGCTTTCCTATACTCTATGTATACCAAAAGCAACCAAAGTGTCAGACCATCACTGAGCTATGCTGCCTTATTCTTAGATGAACTATGCACTGATACTCCGTTACATATTAAATCACACAAAGCCTGGCTTGGCAGTGGTCAGTGCTTCACTGAATTTTGAATAATAATATAAAAAAAACAATTATTAGGTATAGAGTTTGGTGATTCATTAATTTATAATGGTTAACATTTCAGTTTTGAGCAGGATCATATATATATATATATATATATATATATACAGTGGAACCCTGCTATAACGCGATAATTGGGGTAAAAAAAATTGGATCGCGTTAATATCGGGGTCGCATTAATGATGGGTTTTACAGTATTTTACTTTTTTAGAGAACAAGTCATTGGCACATATACAGGTATTCATGTCTAATGTATATGATGAATAGGGTATCAACACCGTTTACTATCGTGCCGTTGTGGCATGCAGTTCATCCATAATGCATGTAATTCCATTGAAAAATTGCATAGATTTACAATATTCAGTAATTTTGTCCCAGATCATTGTGTCTGAATTCAACGTCTAATATACAGCATGAACAGAGTAACACCGTTTACTTGCCGTCGAGGCTTGCAGTTATTCCATAATGTAATTCCATTACAAAAATTGTATGCATATATAAACTATTCAATAATTTTGTCACAGATCATTATGTGTCTGAATTCAATGGGAAGCATTAACAGCAAAATTAGGTTAAGAAAGCTGAAGAACAAGTACGGTTCATTAGGTTTCAGGGTCTATGAATGGTGTCTGTACAAATTTCATACTGCTAAAATTTTCTCATGCATTTCCGTGTACATTTATCCATTGCAAATTTCCAATAATTAATGCTTCTATGCCTAGTTTTTGAACGACTACAGCAAGAATAATTCACAATCAACACAAGCTTTCAGCGTGCCTATATCTTTTACTTCAGATTTTGTGAATATCGAAAAAAAATGTGTGAAAACTACTATACTAATCGTTGCGCAAAGTGCGGAGAACGACTTGTGTTTGTGAACTTGCTTTTCCATAAAATATTTTTATAAAAAGTAGGAAAGTAATAACAAGTTCGTAAACAAACAGTGAAACGCCATACACATGTAAAACCAGAGAACTAAGTGGAGTGGGCCTGCAATAGTCACGAGTTGCTTTTATATGATAAAAAAAATTAAGCTGAATGCATGTACAATTTCATATTCTTTCAATTTCCAGCTAATAAAGTGGACATTATTTACTGGTCAACTGATTGTGTCCGATAACTGTTGGTGGCTTTCGTTTTTTGATGTTTATTAAATTGTGAAAATCTTTTATCAACCACCTCATTGTCTGCTGCTTGGTTGTGTATGCAGTTAAAGAAGAAACACGTTGGATATTGTTTGAGCAAGGATGGTATACAGAATTAATTGAAGACAACCACAAAGTCAACTTACTGATTTTCCTCTTGGACCAGTAATAAGTAACATTTCCGATAATGTTTATTTTGGCATAACACTTCAAGAACCTTGTGAAATTGTTAAATTTCAGAAGCTACGCCATGATCATATTAAGTTAAAATTCATACGTGAACTCTTCCCCAAAACGATAATAAACCTTTTACACACTATTTCATGTACTGTACTTTTAAAAAATCCCTGTACGAGAAAAATGCATGTACATGTATTTAAAATTTCAGGAACCACACCACGATCATATTATATTTAATTCATATGCAATATCTTCCCCAAAATGATAATAAATTTTTTATGCACTATTTCATGTACTTGGAACAAAAAAATATTTTTTCATGTGTGAATGAATATATGAAATTCCGAATTTGCATTAGTGCGGGGCGCATTATTGCAGGGTCGCACTGGATTATACAGGTTAGGGAATTTTTAATTAGAAATTCTCAAACCTGCATCATAATATTATTTGTATTTGTATTATTATTAATTCTGCCTAGTATTATCTAGCATTCTCTAGAATCTTATGATAACACTTTCTGTTCTTTTTGTAATTCTTTCTCTCCCTCTCAGTAGTGTACTAACAGGGGGTGGGGGTAGCAGACAGGCAGTTGTCCCAGGCACCAAAGGTCTTGGGTGCCAAAACCATGAGCGCTAGAGTCTCTCTCTCTCTCTCTCTCTCTCTCTTGCTAACATATGAACAAGTCCCCAAAACTTTTTAATATTTCAACATTCAGTTAATAACCTATTTATTATGTGTTAAAAAGGACATTGTTCCATTATGTTATAGTAATAGCACAAATAAAACAGCATATTATTTCAATGTTTTGAACATTTGACATGTTCAGTAGGACACTACCTTAAAGCTAGGGAAGCACATGTGTACTTTGGCTAATATTTATTGAAGTTAACATTTTACTTTCATGTTATTTATAATGCACTAGGAATGATTAATAATTTATTTGGCCATCAAGATGCATGCATAAAAAATATAGTTGGACTCAATCAAAAATTGAGTACAGATGTATATTTTTTTATATTTTGCAGGGAATTTTGGTTCTCCTCCTTGTGGTTTTCCAAGGGTTTTGGCAGTCCAAGGAATCACCATCAAATAAGGTATTGTGCTATCTTTACTAGTTAAGCCCTCCTAAATATCAGATTGCCCTTAAGGTTGCATTTTTTCCACCACTTTCCACAGCATGACACAACTGTGAGTACCTTATGCTTCCTGAATGAGACATCATTGAATCACAGGTTAACTTCCTGGTAGATGCTGGTTTCAATTTAAGGCCTTATTGATTACAGCAAATTGAAGTCAAGGTCCTTGCTCAAATGTACATTAACAGATACCTCAGTGGGACTCATTCTGTATCTATATTTATCTCTATCTATTGAGTCATCCACTAGGGTGTGATTCGGTACACCTCTGCCACATATTGTACAAATCATGGTAAACAACTCACAATATATAAATAGATATATCAGCAAACCTCACCGAATGTATTATAATGATAACTATTATCATAGAAACATTTTGCTCCACAAATTAGTTTCTGGTTCCACTGGACATAAACCAGGATAGCTTATGAGGTGACCTTTTGTGTGTTTTCCATCTGTTAGCACAGGTTTGTTGTCTCCACTTCTAAACTACTTGAAGAAATGCTCTACAATGCTACACATATTCATTCCATGGTCTAGTGTAAATATTGTTGATAAGATGTCCAGTATAACCACCACAGCAGCCATCTTGATTATTTTTTTTATTGTTACTCCTCATGAATAGAAAGTCGTATATCTAGTTGGTCCTAAATAAAAATGGTTCTGATTGAAGTTTGCTATGGCCATTATGGTGGCCATCTTCAAGATCTTGTTTTCGCTTTTGAATGGATGGTCTGAGATACTTTCAGCACTTGGTAAGAAATGTTCTTATCTTAAATTCCTGTAAATTCTTTTTGGCTGTGGCCAGTAGAGATCACGACTTTTAGGGACATATGTTCATTGTTGCAATTGAAGAAAGATCTTGTAAAATTTGCCCAATAAGGATTTCATGAAACTCTGCTGTATCTCATCTGTAAATTGTGTCTACGTTTAATGGCTTTCAAATGAAACTTAAATACCAAACTTTAACACAAAATCTAAATGTTGGCTATGAAATTGTTGAAAGAGAGAGAGAGAATAGGTCTGATAAAGTTCATCCATGTTAGTCATGGTTTCCACATTGCCAATCACATTACATTAGGAATATTAACCTACTATCTTGCAAATCCAGCCCTATTAAAAGATGAAAACTGCCTTATCCTGTCCATTTCAAATAGACAAATATAAGTTTTTTCCTTGGCACTGCCAGGTGTCGCTAGTTTTTAGCTCTGCTTCTGTAGAGAGCACATGTCATACAGGACATCCTCTGACAATCCAGCCTTTTTTGTCTTTTTTGTGTTGTTTCAGCAGAATGTCATTTAAATGCTGTATATGCAACTTCAGAGCATGGAACTCTGCCATGACTCTTGTTTTGTTTGTACTAAGTATACACCATCTGTGATGTGCAGAGTCTGTAATACTTGGTTAGAGGAAGTGTTGGCTAATATTTTAGCTATTTAGTCACACACTGATTTGCTAATCTATGCTTTGCTTTCTCTTCTTTTGTCATTTCAGGAGAAATGTTTACTAAATGCTTGAAATGCTCATTCGGAGTATTAGTCCATTCGGCATTGAAGGAAAGGAAATACTGAATAAATCAAGGAAAACACCTATGGTTACTTGTTGGCGATTCAGACTAATTGGGGAGTTTTTCCCAATTTTAGGCAGCCCAGTAGGCCTAAATCCCCCTGCATGTCCGAGCATGGACTTTGTGCCTGTAAGTCAGGGTGCATGGGGTTCATGCCGGATCCATTAGATCCAACTCTTAATACTGCTGTATTGTTACCAGCTGTCACTGGCTTTCCCAAGATCACCAGCTGTCTAGTTGTCACTGGCAGTCAAGCTATTCCAGCATGGGGACATTTTTGTTGAAATGGTTCAGCCGAATAGTTGATATGGGGATCATAGTGATAGATCTGTCCGCATTGTCTGCATCTTATCACAACCGTACTGGAGAGTTGTAATGAGAAATGTGTCTGTTCAGCCAGGCCTTCTTAGCAGCCAGTACCTGGGGTTCCCAGACCATTTTATATATTGCCAGAACCTAGGCAGACCACACCGTTCACACCAGAAGAAATGACACCTATGTTGGACTTTCAATTACTCACTGCCTACCCTCAAGGGAGAGTTATTGACATTGCTAAATATAACCAGTCGGAGTCAGCAATACTATCCTGCATGACTTCTGCACAACTACAGGCTGACCCAGACAACATGGCGACATCCTCTATGTTAGATTTGGCCTCATTGGCAATCTTCTGGCTCACCAAACAATCCATCGATAGCTATGCTTGGGATGTGACTGCCAGGATTGCTCAAGTCCTTTAACACATACATTCCAACCATTATGCTTTTGGTGTAATCATTACACTTTTTGCACTAAATTATGCCCTACATGTAAACATATTTGGATTACGCATTTTTGGTATGTCTGCCTCCCAAAAAACTCTTTCAGACTGTATTCTAGAAAAGATGGCTTCTACGTAACTACAACATAAGAGTACACTTGTCCATCCTTTCATGCACTTTCCTAACAGTATTATGTTCTATTTGTAGCAGCTGACCTATTTCCAAGAAACATGCTGATTTTACATTCAAACTTTTGACCTTGGTTTCTATTTATAGCATTGAGAAATTGTTATGACTTAATTACGATCTGAACACTGACATCCACATGAAATAACTTAAGCACCAATATTATTGGAGAACAAATTCATGTGACAATAAGTTTGTTAGTTTTACAAATGATTATTTTGTTATATATTATGATAATAAGTTGCACCAGGAGCAGGTTTTATGATTGTTTTATGATTGTAAAATGCATGAACCCCCGGATCGGGGGCACTGTCCCTTGAGACTCCATTGGGAGAGAACATCCAACCCCTTTCAAGCTTTCTGCTTTTTTTTTGTGGAATACCAAAATTATGTCTGAAAAGAGGCAGTTAAAATAGGCATGTTACTGATTCTGCTAAAACTTAAATTGCTATTTGCTTAAGTTTAAGATTCGAAACACAAGTTTGTATTTTTTTATCTTTTATTATGAAAGGATAACTTTTGGAAGTCGAGGAGTAATAGTTACTAACTTACTCAGGAAATGGTTAATGGTCAATCAGCTATGAAAACACATGCCTGTGAATGTGTATGAGTTTGTCGGCGTAATTGATATCAACACCAACTGTTTGATAGCTGGAAGTCTACATTTCATCTTGAGCTATATATAACATAACACTGGAACTAACCTGGCCAAGTCGAGGGATCATCTCAAAAAGGAAAATGATGCAGTGCTCCATAAAAAATCACAGGGCAAAGTTGTTTTTGCTTTCCTAACAGAAGAAGGTGAAGTTTACAATTTTTATGTGACTTAATCTCCTGCTTCGCCTGGTAGCATGACCCCTGGTATAAACACTAAAACATGCATGACCTACATATAAACTGACCAACAAGTGGGAGACATCACAAGATCTGTGTGGTAAGTTCCAAATGCATTTGTTTAGGCAAACATATTAGCAAAAATTACACATATACCTCTCTCAGGGTTGACATGTATAATAGAAATGGTACAAATTTGTTTGAAATTCATGAAATTTATTTAAATTTTTTGTTTTCTTATTGTTTCAACCTGATTCAGATTTGTGTATAACTTGATCAGACAATGACAAGAATTGAGCATTCAAAGGTGTTTGTAACACTATCACTCTCTTTTGACTCAGTTATTGTTTGTTTATGTGCTCAGTTATTGTTTGTTTGTGTTACTGCATTAAACTTTTTATATCAATGCACTAGTAATTACGTATTTTTGTGCCTTGAAATTGTAAATACCTAACTCGTTAAAAATGTGATCCCAGTATGACAGTAATGAACAACAATAGGATTTGATTCAACACTTGCACATAGGCTAGTGGACATATTTACATAATGGTGCCCCCGCATGTACATTGTACACAGGCTGAATAAAGTACATCCCTTTGATTCAAATCATGGGCACCACTGTCAGCTTTAATGATAACTTTAAAATGTATTAATGATGTTTCAGAAATAATGCTTCAATATTTATGCTTATACCAAAAAAACTGAGCTGTTTGCTTTGATGTAAGTGACCTTAAACCCAGTTTTACAATACTACAGTAATTGTGCTAATGTTATGGAGTGAAAGACAATTACACATCAAAGTACTGGTATAGTTGCCAGTCAAAATTCCCTCTTTACCCAAGCCATTTTCACGGTTTTAATAACCAGCTTAATCTGCTGTCGGAAAATAACAGACATATCTGCCAATTATAAACAAAGAATCACTTTTGTCATTGAAAAAGGTGAACGCAGGGATCAATGTAAATGATACAGCTATTACTTACTAGTTGAAATTTTATTTGGAAGAATGCAGTTTGGTTGAAACAATGAATAAAGCACAATCTGCATCTAATATGTTTGAGAATAAGTAAGGATTTAAGTGACACTATGCACGCTTTGCACTGTGTTTAAGTACTGTATATTATTAGTACAGCCTGGTCTCCAGGATAGACTTGAACCAGCCTGTGAATTATGAAGTCTTTATTTACCTTATTTAATTTTGTATTTGAGAAATCAGAAAATATGCACCTGCAAAATAATAACAAAAACAGTCATAGTAGTTTATAAGTGTTGGGACACTGAAAATGTATTTTTGTTTTACATATACATATTAATCCACAAAAAAGTTAATGTTTTCGTGTCCCAGGATTTACAGCCATTATGGTAGTCAACAAAAATCTTTAAAATTTTCCAATTTACACATTGGCCCGCAGATAAGCCAAGTCCCCCCCTCCTTTCTCTTAGGCCTTTATTTTTTGCTAAATTATTTGGCTTATACACGAGAATATACAGTACTTAAAAACCTTCCCAACCACCCTTCCCTGCAAGCATCCTCGTTAGCATCATGCTTAGCTAAAAACTAGTAATACCGAGTGATGCCAAGAGGAGGTTGTGGACAAGAGTTACTGCCCTTTATCTGTTGTTGTTGTTGTAGGGTTTAACGCCATTTTTCAGCACACGATAGGCTATACATGGCGGCCAGTATTAATGGTGGAGGAAGAACCCGGGAAATCCCCAGAAAGAACCACCGACCCTCGAGAAGCTTTATCTGTTGAAATGGACAAGATAAGATAATTTTCGTCTTTTATTAAGGCTGGATTCGAGAGGTAGCAATCTAATATTCCTAACATAATGTGATTGGGTAGGTATTCTCTAAGAACCGTTCATTATTTAAAAATTTGCTTTCCATCCAGATTGATTTATCTCACATCCAGCAACACAACCTCTGATATTCTGTATGGTCTTCAGAAGTATAAAGTCTTGTTTACATTTGATTCACATTCAGTAAATCCTCAATTTTTCTGCATTGCAGAATGTGTGGTTTGACCTGCTTGGATTTCTGTTGCTGCTAGGCAACACCATTTGTTACCTGGTGCGAGGCCGTTATGCTGTTGGAGGGCGGGAACAGAAGGGACCTGTCAGCATTGTTCTACGAATCTACTTCCTGATCCTGTTCTTCTCAGGATTGTGCTGCATGGCCTTCCCAGCAGTGATGATACCATTTAAGGTATCATATTAAGCAATGATGATATTGATATGTCCTAGGGGCTTAAACTATGTAACAAGAAAAGGTACAACACAACAAGCTGTTATGTATTTTTAATTTGCGTTGTTTGTTAGTTAGCTCAAGTATTTTTTCGATGTATGCTATTGATAATGTAATATTATATGCTGGACTTGGCCTTGTTCAAAATTAAATTTATTTTCTACTTGACCTGAATCACTGATTTATTTTCTTTTTCTGTAAACACCAAAAACATAGCTAAATAGTATTCCTATGGGTATGGTTTAACTATTAGGATTATTAATTTTGCCTGAGCCAAGGACATTGTATTGAGTACTAATTGTAACTAAGATTTTATTTTGTAAACATTATGAACCTTATGGAAGGTTATTTTCCATTAGGTAATAGTTTTGTTCTTTTACAAAATGCTAATTGTGAATGGAGGTCAAGTAGAGGACTATATAATCTTGTTTTTCATGAAATTATAAATTTGTACTTTAATTCACTAGCCAAATCAATTGTATTATTGTTGTGTCCAGAAATTCTTTTGAGCGGGAATTTATTAAATTTTTTAAATTCAAGTAATTCATCTCTGGAAATAGAGACATGAATTTATAGTTGAATTTCAAATAAGGATTTAATTTTTGGGTTGCATTATTGTGATCCAACAAAAGACTTGGTACATCACCATGACATGGGCCACCACAGGCACATCGCTTTCACTGATGAATTTAATTTGGATTTCCACTAAAGTTTATTGAGAACTTTAATCATTAGGACTTGTTTTTGTAATTCTACAATCATTTGTGATTTAATTTGCAATAACGTTTCTTTTAAATTTTTTTTTGGAACATTTTTTAGAATTGAGAAAGTACGTGTAATCTTTTATTACAGGCCAGACACAGAGTTGACGAATCTTTTTAAAAATGTCATTAACCGTATAACTTAAAAATAATATATGTATGATATAGATATCTGTAACAATATGCATAAACGTTTGAGCAGTGTAGACCCAGATCTGTCATCACATCTGTGTTGCTACATCAGGCTCTAAGTTGTTTGCGTGAAGTCACATATACAGTGTAGACCTAGATCTGTCATCAGATAATGTGTCACTAGATCGAGTTCTGTGAAGTTTGTAATGGTATGTAGAACAGAATAGACACAGATCTGACATCACAAGATATGCAGCTATATTAAGTTTTGGTTCCCCGAGAAGCTGAATGGTCTAAAGTGCTCTCTGTTATGGATCACTGCCATCTCGCCTGTCTGCATGGGTTCAAGTCTTGGGCTCTGCCAATGTGGGTATGTGAGAAACCTTGCCAGTAGCTTCCCATGGGTTGCTGGTTCTTCCTGGAGGTTTTTCCGGATTCTTCTTCCACCAATTTTAATGGCCACCATGTATAGCCTATCATGTGCTGAATAGATCATCTTTTGACAGATTATGATGTTGAGACAGTTCAATTTCAAGACTTAAAACAAATTTTACAGTTTGTACACAAATGCTGACAGTTTAATTTTTTCCGGTACAAGAACAAATTTTACGTTCAAAAATTGCCATGTACTAGTGTGACGGAATCTTTGTCTTTTATTTTGCAGGAATACAAAGTGAAAATATAAAAAGAACTTGCATTATTGTGAATTAAATCCCAAATAGTCATAAAAGTTCTATCACAAGTCCAGATGTATAGAGTCTGAATGAATTCCAGTGGTGGTCTGAATAAATTCCAATATTGAACATGCTGATATTCCAGCATTTTTGATGTATCACAGTGATGATAAAATCCAAAATGTCTTCAAATAATTAATTCACAATAATTCCAAAATAATTATTTAGGCCGAGAAGCATTAATGAGCACTTTATAATTCCAGTGAATAATGTAAACAGAAAAATCCTCCCAAATTAAAAACTGAACACAAGACTTCCACTTCGAATGTTAAGGTAGGAATTAATAATTTTGGAGGGAACAACATTAACATAAAAAGCTATGACACAATAACAGATCCAGGATGGAGTTTAACTTCCATTCTAAAACCTTCTAAGTTGTCAACAAGACCAGGAATTTCCAAGCGAAAAACTAACGATCTAAACATGTTTACCCACATTAATAATGATTAGAATATCTTATCTTTAATCATCGAGAAATATTAGCTACATATTATTGTTGTTTACAAAATAAATGTCCCTAGACAGGTAGGCCCTTAACTTGATTAATAACCAAGGTCACTCGAACAAGATATATGTAAGATATAATCATGGTGAAAAGCCAACAAACAATATGAATTAAATATGCATAACACATTGTGTGCCACTTGATCAGATTGTAGTGTAGGCTGTTTAGGCCCACTTTCCAAAATATATGGTTGGATCAGGTTCACCGACCGACCCAAGTGGTCAGTCTCCGACCCTGACATTTTTTGGTGTGGTCCCCCCACACACACACATTTGACAGACACCAATCCTGCCTGTGACAGTAACGATTTATACTGAATTCGACCATATCAGAGTAGCAATCTGAATATTCAGTTTCATTTGCTCACATTCTTGTAAAACGGATATGCACAGTGGTGAACAATAAACAACATAGCGTGTGGAACAAGGGTCCCTTCACTCTACTTCATGATTTGTTCCTTAAATTGAGGTTGTGCATTTGCTGATTGTTTTCACAGTATTCATCATCTTGGCATCAAACATTCATTGAAGATGAAGGATTTGGATAAAATCTATAAATGTTGAATTCTTCAAAATAAAAAATTTCCTTTATTCCTTGAACAAACAGGTTACAAACCTAACGAGATTTGAGTAGTTTTTCAGCACATGAATATAATAATTCTTATTTTTCTTGTATTTAGTCCTTGGAGAGGCTGGATATGGTGATCATGCGGAGTATTGGAGCTGTATTATTTGGCAATTCCATCCAGGCATGGTATGCACCAAGTTGGCGAAGTGATGAGAACAAAAATGCATTTTTTATCTCACAGATCCTTGTAAGTTTTTATTTACATTATTAAGCATAGAATATACATAGTTTTCATTCCCAATTATAATTTTGGGGTCAGATTGCAAAGGATTATGGGTTGATGTTTGTTTTGCCATCTGTATGATGTCACACAGTAAGGTTAAGATTTACATTTAGATCATTTCTCAAATACTATTGCTTGTAGAATCACACAGCTTTGTTTGTAACCATTTCTTGATTAGTACTACAACTGTATCTGAAAACTAGATCTGTGTGACCTGTATTTTATGGCTTGCTTGCAATATCTAGTTGGTCCTAATGAAAATGGTTCCAATTTGATCTTCCAAAATTGTTTCCTCAGTGCAGTAGTGAAATTCCATTTAGAGCTGCTTCTTTTGAAGGGATGGTCACATGCGGTATGTAGTTGGTCCTACGTATTGAAACCTTGCTGATCTAATCAACAGAATATCACCTTTGACAACCATATTTGAAATCTTTTTTATGGTTACTTCATATTATAAAAATATTTGCTTACGGAAAAAAATCAACTGCCTTACTGAGACGGATTCGTCAGGGTTGGCAGATCTGCAGTATAGAGTAGTTGTCTGAATTTTAATGTTTCATTCATTTTGTTATTGTTTCCTGTCTTTTATTAATATTAATACATTGTAGCAAATGTTTTTATAATGCACTCGAATGAATATTTGTTTGTCAGACTTTGCTGTTGGACCAGTCCTTGGCTTATACGGACTTGGGCAGTGTCCTGGACCAGTGAGTCAAAAGCAGAATTATTGTCTTGATAGATCACCTACATCTAAACTCAACCTGAAATTGCAATCACCTATCTTTCAGTCATGCATATAATTTAATAGAAACTCTTCTCTCTCTGTCTCTCTCTCCCTCTCTCTCTCTCTCTCTCTATCCCGCCCCCCCCCCCCCCCCCCCCCCCCCCATAGTTGGTTTCATTCTTAGGGTTGCTCCAATGAAATATACGTGGGACTTGTGGATGCCAGTTTTAGAAAAAAATAATATGCCAGGGTAGTTTGAACCTACTTGTCGTGACCTTTGATACAATCAGATCATAGTCACATCATCAGGATTTTCCCTTAAAATATCAGAGCAATCTCTGCAAGCATTGCATTCGAATGCAACATTCAATCCAAGACATCATAGGTGTTGGCTAACATCCAGAGTCAACCCTCTCCAGGTTTTTTTCTCAGGAATTTAGCATTGCCAGGACAAAACCTGAATCTGGTAGGTGCTGGGCCCATGGCCACTAGATCCAATTAAAACCAACACAGACTCTTAGCTTTACTGGATTTGCCAGAGAAATTTTGATGGTAAGAAGATTTCAGTAAGCATCTCCTTAGCCTGATTTAGCAGTCACTGATCAAGTGACCATAGGCTGTGTTGCACTGAGTAGGAGAGCAGGTTATTATTCACATATGGAATCCAATCTTTCTTCCCAAGAAGTATACCCGAGGTAAAAGTAGAATGCTCAGCATTCCCTCTTCCTATTGCGTATTATCCTAATGTTTATGTGATCCGGAAACATATTTGAAGGAAAAGGCAAATTTTTCCAGTAAATAATGATTGTCTGTCTGAGAATACTTACCCGATCACAATACTTAAAACCCTCCTAGCCACCCCCACCCCCGCTATGTGAGCATCCTTGTTGGTATATTGCTGAGCTCAAAAATAAGCAATACTTGGTGGCAGCAAGTGCAGGTAATGGACAAGAGTTATTACCCTTTGCCTATGTAATTTAAACAGAAAAGACAAATTGTCGTCTTTTAAGTAGGGCTAGATTAAGGAGGTAGCAGGCTTATATCTCTTATGTTATTCTGATCTGATCTCAAAGAAGCATAATTTTCTAGACAAATTTGCTTTTCACTATAACACTATGATATATGCATCAAGTCCAGAATGAAAAGGTATTTATCTGATCTCCAACATGGCAAAAAATTCTTTTCACTTCTCTTTAATGAAGGTTGACATTAACACGGGGTCTTCACTAAAATATCTCTTGCAATATGTGATTGGTCCTGAATAAAGACGATAATGTGATGGCTGATGAGAATGATAACACGAAAATGGTATGAATCCGGAACAGTGCCAGTTCAGTCAGTTGGGGCCTATTTAAAAAAATGTTTTAATTATGGATTAAAATAGCTTTTTATATGGCTGCTTGTTGGCATTATTTGACACAAACCCAGAAATTATCTGTCCATGATAACAGAAATGGTCTTTGCATGGAATTCTATACATTTTTTTTTTAGCCAGTATAGCATCAGCCCCTTTGAAAGACTCATTAACAGAATCTAATTAAACAGTTTTTTAGGATTTTTAAAACTATTCATACTTTCAGTGAAAGATCTAAAGACTTTTCTCAATCATCAAACAGGATACAAAATCCTAAATAAGCATATTCAGCAGTTTATTGTATTAACATTTGCAAGTGAATTTGACCTTAATATGATAGATGCTTCTTCTTAGAAAATGACCTTATTATTGAGCATGATATTCAAATGGAAATACTGAGTCATTAACCAAAAGATTATGTATACAATTTTTGACAATTGTTATGTGTATTTAATTTATTTTATTTGTTGGTTTTTCTTAATGATTATATGTTATGCACATCTTTATATTGTAGCTGACTTTGCCCAAAATCAGGGTCATTGTGTACCTGACCAGTAATTATTTTTTTAAACAACATAATACATAGCTAATATTTCTTTGTGGATTAAATATTCAGATCATTACATTTGGAGGTAAGTATGTTTATTTGAATCAAAGTCTAGGACATAGTTTTTCACTTGGAAATTCCTAAACATGTTCACAACTTTGAATGTTTTATAGAGGAGACTGACCTATATCCAGGCTCTATTATTGTGTCTTAGCTTTATATATAATGTTGTTTACTCAAAAAGTTACTCTTTCTTGTCATAACATCTGAAGTAGAATCCATCTTATTGTTGTGATGTTTTTCATTTGGATGGATTTATTTATTCAAATTATTGTTAACTGGAATTACAAAGTGCTCAATAATATTCTTGGGACTAAAACATTAATTTGCAATTATAGTGAATTCAGACAAGAATATTTTGGATTATATTATTGTGATATATCAAGACTTAGCACATCACCACAATGCAGGCCATTGGCACATTAGCACATTTGATACAACAGGCACATCATCACATTCATTATTGGAATTTATTTGGAATACCAATGGACTTCAGTTGGAACTTAATACATTTGGACCTGTGATAGAACTTTTATGACTATTTTGGATTTAATTCACAATAATGTAATTTGTTTTTAAGCTTTCACTTTTTGTTCTGTTGAAATAAATTTGTTGAATTTTTAAAAAACTTGAAGGTTTTTGCTTTTTCTGTTACTTAGTTTAAGACCATAGAGTCATAACAGAATTATGTAACCATGGACTGTCATATCAAGATCATAGGAGGATTCTGTATGGAGAGATTTGGTTTGTACATTAGTCTAGCCTTAGTCCTTATACGCATCAGATATATTGAAAATTAATGTTTTTGTCTTTCTTTGTGCTTTAAGATAATGTATGAATTTAATTTTAGAAGAAAAAAAAGCAAATGTTATAATACATTCTCATCTAATCGATGTACTGTTTAATATTTCAGACCAGTTTCTTGTTTTGCGTCACCCTGGCCATCGCCTTTTTTATTGAGGGAACCTTCAGCTTCCGTGAGTCTCTGATCCTACACATTGGTGTGGTTCCCAGTATGGTGATCTTGGTTGGCATGTACTTCATCTGGAAAGATGGCAGAGATGGAAATGCTATGCATAGCTCATATTTTACACGTTCTAAGTCTTCCTAAACTGTAACAGTTTAATAATCACCTTAATGGTGGTTAGTTACCATTGCAATATTGCTCATTGGTTTTTGGGAGCAATATTATTTGGTATTTCCAAAGTTCCTATCTTCATTGTTTATCTTTAAGTTAAGATTTCCAAGTCTTTTTTTTCCTCTCTTTTTTGGCATGCTGTATACTCAGCAATGAAACTTTTATATAATTAGAATTAATTAAAGAATATAAATAAACATTTAAAGTTTTTGAAATCTATATTTCAGAAGGATTTCATTAAAGAATAAAATGGTTTAAGATTCAGTTAATACTGACATTATTTCAGACCTCGTGTTCTATTTAATATTTAGAATAAATTTCATTGTCACATAGCAAAATAAAAAAGATAAATTTTAAAAAATGTCTTGCTATGTACAAGAAATATGTTCAGTAAAACCTAAGCCTGTACTGTTGAACTGTTCATCTTTGTATGTCTAACTTATGGTGTTTTCACATCATGTAGATTTGGCTGTTCAAATTGTTCAGATCAACAATTTTGCTGTTTTGAAGCCTATGTAAACTAATGATTAATATTTGGCTAAACTTGACAGAAAACATATTGCTTTAAAGCCCATTCAGATTTATATAAGTAATGCCAATCTGGTCTCAGATATGACCACTGTTACACAAAATAGAAAAACCTTAAATAAGACTTCTCTGGACCCAGTGAACAGAATGTATCAAATATGAACAGCAAGCTTCTTGGCATGAGGACATTTCAGCTGTGGGGAAAAAACAAGCCCAATTAACCATCTACTGGGGTCGGATGCCGGAGGTTGTGGGTTCGATACCCGGCCGAGTCATACCAAAGACGTACAAAAATGGTACTAACAGCTGCCTCACTTGGCGCTCAGCATTAAGAGGTTAGTGTTAGGACTTGACGGCCTGGTGTCAGGATGTGACTGGGTGGGACGTCATGCTACATGTATGCGGCATGATGCCCCAGTGCTAGACATCACTATAAACTGCCACATTGCAGACATCGTAGCAATATGACTGAAAAATTGTTAAAGCTACATTAAAAATCAAAATCACACATACACACACATACCCACTGTACTCCTGGGAAGGATTTGTTGGATAGTTCTGATTATTTTTATTTAGGAAAGAAAAAAGAACACAGCATTACAACTCCTTGACTTGGTTCTAATATTTATGGCTTGTTACCGCTACTTTCTTTTGGTTCATAAAAATTAGATGCATTTTAATCTTAATGACTAATGTTTATTTTGTGCTGAACCATTATATCAGTTTTTATTTACCGAAGGGTAGCACATCATTTTCAGTTAAAATTTTGCTTGAAATAATGATAACTACTTTTGCATCATTGTAAATCAGTCATAACTTCAGTGTTGGAAATAGCATTTCTTGCAACAAGTCACAGAGGCAGCATCCTGTTTTGTATATATGGTTATGTATTATATCTTAGCTACTTATCATGCACTTCACAATTCCTGCAGTTGTATTCTCTATGGAAACTTGACATAGCAACAACTTTGTTGTCCGTTTACATATCTGTCCATCTTTCAGTTCACACTAGATTATGGTCATTGTTATAAGTTTTAGATCAGATTTAACTCTGAAAACATTATTTTAAGGGATTTTTAAAAAAATATCTCATTTTTATTTTTTAGTGGAATTGATCATGTAAGGGACACCTATTAAAGAAAATATTCAGAAGAGACCTGATTATGAAAACTTATTCATATCAAGGGCATATGTCTATAATGTTTTATTTGTCTTAATTTGACAGGTTTCACTGAAGACATAGCTTTTTATCAATTACGGTATATACTTTTAGCCCATCACCATATTTTTGTTTCACTTACCTAAGTGTGATGAGGTAAAGGTATTCATTTCTTTGTGGAGATGGAAGGGATGTCATTATTAAGAATCTTAAAGTATATGTTTACATTCTTGCAGCTAAGATACATTCGGGGGTGGGCTATGTGAACGAATAATTCACAGGTGAGATAACATTTTGTAGACCCTCTTGTTTAGTACAGATCAGATTATTTCTTAGTATACGATCTGATTTTGCCCAATATACTTAACATAGGTGTTAAATGAGCAATTATGTCAACATGATGTCATACAACTTTTTACATTATTATTATGTCATCCAAAGTCCCAGACATACATGTCATAATTGAAAGTAGAAATTAAGTTAAAAATAAAGAGAGTATATTTATTGGCATATTTGTAATTATTTCTAATAGTAATGTGAAGAGATCTGGTAACTGATGCTAATTATAAATTGAGTATATAATAGTTTGATATCTTGCATGGACTCTGGATGCATTCGAGAGGACAGCTCTTCACACTGATACCTGTTCTATTACTGTTCTTGGCACTCAAACATCTTGAACATTATACCCAGAATGTGTGCTGATGTTGAGAACACACACCTGCTTTTGCAGGTGTGAACTTAATATACATATTAGAATATGTTCTACCTGTTTGAAAGCAGTGATTGCATGCACAATATTCTCATTGTTCGATTGTCCGATAAACATGATCTTCTTGGTCAGGAATGGGTCTCTCAAATGATCTCTTCTTTGGCATAGTTGACTAAAAATCTCATTGGCCACATGCCAAAAACAATCATGAACCCAAGATATCAGACTATACACACAAAATGACCTATAATTATTTATCTCCACATATGCGCACAATGACCAATATATCTTAACAGTATGCACACAATAACCAATAATTATATATCCAGACTATTTCTACAATAATCAATCATTATTTATCTAGATGATTCACATACAGCAACCTATAATTATATATCCAGACATAATGTCAAGTAAAATGATAATAATACTAACAATAATAACAATGCTTTATTTATAGAGGGTGACTCATTAGTCAAATACTATTCTCCCTATAGGTCTTCTAAGGAGAGTACAAAAATGCACATTATATGAAGATAGCAATAATTACTGTTTAACATGTTTAGTATTATAATACTAAATTCCATTATCTATTAGAAGCACATACATGCTCATGATATCTCTTCTTAAATACTCTTAATATTTTCAGCAGATTTTACATGTAGTGGAAGCTTGTTCCACATACTGTACCAGAGTATTGGAATCTCTTTTTAATTTGTTCTGCTCTTGGTTTTGTTTGTAAAAGGTTTCCATGTGATATTGATCTCAACTAGTATTGTGTTGAAAAAGTCCTGAATAAGTCCTGAAAATACTCCCATCATAGGACAATTCATTGTACATATTTCAATTTGCAGCGCTATAGCATTTCACGGATGGCAATATCTACTTGTCTGTGAAAGAAAAGGAACTAACCATTTATACTGTTTTATGTTTACTTACATTGGTGTTTGTATTTTACTAGGAAACTTAGTGTTTATTCATACTGATATTGTATATAAAATAAAATGTACATGTGCTAAATGTATTTTATGCAGCTGTGAGCACTGTTCCAGTGACTGATATATAGATGTTTAGTTTTTTCTGTTCTTTATAAACATTTTTAACTATATAAAACAGTATGGTTTATAACTCAGAGAATGTGTATGTGTTCATTTTGTATCTTAACATGTACATGTAACGATGGTAATTTTCAATATTTTCTCACATCCTTATCAGCTTTTGACTGTGTAAAAATGGTTCATTAAGTAATTTTTTATTGGCTCCACTCGTCATAGACTAGATTAGCTAATGGGATGATTTTTTGTCTGTCATTCATCCAGCTGTTAATGCAGGTTTGTTGTCGCCGCCTCCTAAAATGCTTGAAAGGTTTCCATGAAACTTAACACACATGCTCATTACATGGTCTTGTTGGTTCTAAATGAAAAGGGTGCAGCTTGAACATTAAACGAGGCTGCCACAACAGCCATGTTGAAAATTTTGCTATCAATACTCATCATGAATGGATGGTCATGTCAACATGAGGTTTCTACTGAAGGTTTTTGTATGATGTCCAGTTGATCCTAATTGAAAATGGTGCTGATCTAATGTCCAATATGGCTGCCATCAGCACCTTGAAAACCTTGTAATTACTACTCCAGATGAATGGAAAGTCATATTGATATGAAGTTTTCACCAGAATGTCTTATGATGTTTAGTTGGTTCTTAATGAAATTGGTGCTGATCAGATGTCTAATGTGGCCACCACAGGGCCCATCTTGAAAATCTTTTCACTACACCACCTAAATTGATTGTCATATCGTTTCTAATTGGTCCTAAACGGATGTGGTGCCACTCGCAAATCCACTATGGCTTCCACTGCTGCCATTTTGAGAATTTTGTTATCTTTAATCGTTTATGATGTCTAGTTGGTCTTGATTGAAAATGATGTCACTCGTCTGTCCAGTATGACAGCCACAGTATCCATTTAAAAATCTTATCACTATTTCCCATGAAAAAATGATAATGTTAGTGTGGGGTTTTCACTGCAAGATTTGTTATGATGTCTAGTTAAATCCAAAATGAAAATGGTGCCATTCTGACCTCCAATATGTCTGTGACAATGGCCATCTGGAAAATATTATTATGGCTTCTGGTCCTATCGACATTGCGTGTTCACCAGAAAACTTAATGATGATGTCTAGTTGGTCCTGAATGGAAATAGGAGTGCATCTGATATCCAGTATGGTGACTAGGACAGTTGTTTTGAAAGTCTTGTTATTATTACTACTTTAAAACAAAAAGTCTCATAAGAAGACTTCTTAGAATGTCTTGTTGGTCCTAATTAAAATGGTGCTAATCTGATGTCCAGTTTGGCCACTGTGGTGGCTATCTTGTATATTTTATTATCGCAACTCCTCTTAAATGGAAATTGATTTGGATGTTGGGTTATCATCAGAAGAGTTCTTATGGTATCTGGTTGGTCCCAATGAAAATGATGCAGATTGACTCAAAATGGCCAGGGTGGCCATTTTCAAATGATGTCTCTCCTGCTTTCAGCTGGATAGGTATATCAACATAGGATTGTCATAAATAGACTTCTTATGATACCTAGTTGGTGCTAAATGAAAATAGTTCAACCAGTATGACTGCCATGTTGGCGGTTGGGAAAATCTTGCTGTCACTACTTCCCCTGACGGGCATGGTCAATTTGTCATGGGGTTTCACCAAAAGAATTCTAATGATGTCACATACATTATGTCCACCATAGTAGCTAATTGGAAAACTTTGTTATTGCTGAAGACTATAAGAGATGTTTCAACACTCAGCATATAAAAAGTTGAAATGGTTTTATCTGATTTTCTGGAAATTCTTTTAGCCTAGTAGACTGTATGCCCCTTTAAGGAACTCCTGGGTTTGTTATTTTATTTTGTAGCCGTCAGTATAATGCAGATGGGCTACAATACATCCTTGTTGGCCAACCTAAAAAATCCGTTCTGAAACTTCCTGACCACTACATAATAGTTCAACAACTGTAAAGGCAATCTGATAAAAATCACATCTCCTCTGTCCTATGTGAAGATCTAACAGTGACTGCATAGTTGTCATGTTCTGTTGACCTTTGAATTGGCCAATGGAAATTCAGCTTTCAAATATCTAAAAGTGAATCAAATCGTTTGGCACACATTGATGTTCTTCCACCACACTGCTGTCTCCCAGACATGAAACTATAGGATTTATTCTGATTGGCTGATAAAATTAGCAATGATGATAATAACAGGTCACCAAAACATTACCCCTAAGAGGTCTGAGTCAGATTTTCACGTTTATGTGATTTTAATCAGATTACTGTAAAGGTGACTTGAAAATGTAGTGACTCTTCTGTCAAAATTTTTCAGTATGCTTTGAATAGGTGCTATATGAAGCATCTGATTGTCTATGCAGGCTGAGAAAATATTACTGCACTGTGAAAATAAAGACATGATTTGTAAATTTCTATCCGTTTGTGGATAAAACCCTCATCTTGAAAAAAACGTGTGATGACTTATCTTTCTTTTTGCCAATATAATCTAAGCACTACTTTGTAAAGAAAAGGTAAGTACTTAATTGTATGGATTTGAGTGATTAATACATATTGCCTGATGCATGAAAATAGGTTTAAAGACATTGGCAGCAGGAGCCCCAGATGGCCCAGTGATCTCAAGAACTTGCCATTAACAATCACTGCCATCTCACATCTGCATAGGTTCAAGTCTTGGGATTGGCCAAGGTGGGTATGTAAAGGTAGCTTCCCATGGGTTGGTGATTCTTACCAGGGCTCTCCAGAGTCCTACTGGCCATCATGTGTGGTCTGTCATGCACTGGAAAATGATGATAAACACAAGAAAAATGGCAACAAATTGCTGCAGTTAGAGAATACATTGAAATTTGTTTGCTGATCGTCATTTCTGTAAAGCTGAATTGAATTCAAAAGATTGTAGCCTGCAGTACTTACTGGCAAATAAAGAATTCTACAATTTCTGCTTTGCTTTGGTTCATGCAGTTAAGGTACATGATCAGAAATATGTGATCCTCAGAAACATCTTACTGAAGACTATGTACATGGAGCAGATTTACTCAGGAGTCAGGACAGATAAACTAAAATACTACTATTAAGCATGTGCTTAGGTCCCTAAATCCCATTCATAGAATCTTAAAGAATATTCAAAGACAGTCATCAAGATCATCATGATTAACATGCATCAGTGAGTAACAGCAGTGTTTACAGATGCATTACACCACTCTCTTGCACTCAGTGGAACACACTGAAAGGCATATGATGCATGTAGGAAAACACAGTGAGTTGTGCAACAGAGAGAGAGAGATCTGGTGAGACAGAGCCAATCAACCAGTAAGACAAATTAGAAGTCATATGTTTATGCAAATTTCTATCTCGTACAGTTTTCATCGAGAATACTTGCCTATAACACTAAACTAGTTGATTTAAAAATTAAAAAAAGGACATGATACATCCACACTTGGCATTCCATATTGTTCTGGTTTTCCACAATGGAGTGTAAACTAAACAAAGAGAGACCGAAGCATCAGATATTGTTAAAATAATGACATAAGGAACGGAAAAGAATTTTCGATAGAGGCTGTAACCTCACCCCGCAGGGGTGGATTAAGACTTTGGTGGGAGGGCGGAGGGACATTTAAGATTAGATCTGCAAATACACAATGAACACTGCCACTTATATATCGGTGGTCATTTTAGGGCTGCGTGGGCCTGATGCCAAATGGGAACAATGGACCCCCAAAATCTAATTTCTGTATCACTGAAGAAATTGTGTGAAATATTCATAGGAACATGCAGGTTTGTTTTCAAAATCAAATTTTATTTGTAAATAATATGCTTTAGTTATAATCTGTTTTAAATAAACTCCAAAAATTTCGTCCGCCCATCCCCTCCATCTCCCCCAGCTTGCTGGCCCGGTGCAATCACAACTTTCACACCTTGCTCTATTCCCGCTACTGTTGATATAAGCATACTTACTATGCGTATTAAACGACCGCTCCGGTGGCCTAGTGGTTAGAGCGTCCGACTCGGATACGGGAGGAACCCCGGCCGAGTCGTATCAAAGACTTTCTAAAAATTGTACTAACAGCTGCCTCGCTTGGCGCTCAGCATTAAGAGGATAGTGTTAGGACTGGTTGGCCTGGTGTCAGGATAATGTGACTGGGTGGGACATTATGCTGCATGTCTGCGGCTTGATGCCCCAGTGCTAGACATCACTATAAACTGCCACACTGCAGACGTAGCGATATGAGTGAAAAATTGTTAAACCTATGTTAAAAATCCAAATCACACACACACAACATAAGTTTTAAACGTAATTTCATCCACGACAACTGGGGTGGGGTGGGGTGACTTGTTTTCTTTGCGTTTCCACTTTAGTCCATTGTTTTGATGCATGCCATGCGTAAGGAGTACGTCTGTGCGTCCGTTTATCCATTTAAGCCTGCTAGCACCAAAACTATGAAGTGTAAAATTAAACATTTAATCGCGGTCACAAGTACATGACCTTGGGGTTTTTTTATCATAATATTACAGCAATTTGTCTTTTGTTTTAAAAAATTTTTTAAAAAAAAACATTTTTGAAAGTTGTTTGGCTTCTACCCTTTTCTTAACGAAACTTTCTTAACTCATTTGCGAAAAAAACGTAAGGTAGATAAATGACATTTAGTAGACACAGTTGTATATATTATATGTAGATGACCTGATTATATGCAAGGTGTATTACATCAAACATTTATATTTTTTAAAAATTGGGCAAATTTGTTAACCTTTGGACGTGACAAATGAAAAATATATAGGCATCTTTGTAGAAGGCCACCTTAGATTTTCAGATCACTTTGATTTTAATTCTTTGTAATACAAGCACAAACACGCACGGGGCCCCGAGTGGTCTAAAGCGCTCACCGTTCCGGATCACTGCCATCTCACCTCTGTCTACGTGGGTTCGAGTCCAAGGATCGGCTAGCGTGGGTACGTGGGAAAGCCTGTCAGTAGCTTCACGTGGGTCGGTGGTTCTTCCCTGGGTTTTCCAGGGTTCTTCCTCCACCAGTTATACTGGCCGCCATGTATAGCCTATCTTGTGCTGAAAAATGACGTTAAGCCCTAGAACAACAACAAACACGCACTCACAACGACAAAAAATAAAATCGTGAAAATGATAGTTGCATATGCGCCACCAGATGACCGTCCGTATTCGATGTTCGTGCAGTTATAGTGGACATTTTATTCTTCTAGATTTGATGGAATTTTGGGACATGGACTTTTTTGTTCTTCGCTGACTGCAAAGACAAATTTCCATCAGTAGTTTCCAGTATTTACTGCGTAACCTGGAATCCTCAACTACTTATTAAAGTTAGATCCAAAAACGGAATATAGGTGCCTTAAGTTCATAATACATACATACATTCATACATTGAAATTCGTTATATTTCCTATTTAAATAAAATCAAAATGCAGTTAAATTATCCATGGTTCCGTGAAAGTTGAGCACATTGTCTCCGTCTGCGCTTTGCTTCCGTGTACTCGAAACCTTTTTCGTCAGTCATACATGAACATATTACACGTCTGTCAATGAAGTTCCCCCCTCTCCCCAACCAAAGTACACATTATATTTACCTCTCTCTCTCTCTCTCTCTCTCTCTCTCTCCAACGTACAAAGTGTATATACCTGGTAAGAGTACAATACACAAAACACGTGGTCAATCACAGTTGCTATGTACGCGTCGCTAGGCATCAATACAATTGAAGTACAAGAGTTAACTATTGAACAGGTAATCTTGTTGAAAATATCTACCCAAGCCTAACCTTGGAAGAGTGATCTTAAGGATTAAACAATGGCAGAAGAAGGTGGGTTGTAATTAATATACTTGTCGTTAGCGCTAATTGCTTTTGTTTACAGTTAGGTAGAAGTTTAAACCCGATTTCAAAACAAGAGGTCGTGATTTACTTGATTGATCTTTACCGAGGGAGTGAACGTCAATTGTCATGCATCATTTTTGTGAATGTTGATTTCAGATTTGAGTCATGGAGTCATCTGAAGAAATGTGTGCATGAATTTGACTTGAGTAAGTCAGTATATTCTGTATTTTCATTGCAATTAGATTTAGAATAGATGGGTGTTCTTTACTTCAAGATACATTTATGTTCGTCTACAACGCCAATCATCGTTCTGTGTTGTGACTTGGTCACTCATGTTACACGGTGTTTAACTTGCTATATGCAAGCAAGGTGTCCTTGTTAATTGAAAGTAAAATTTATATTTGAAAAAGCAGATGCAAGTGTCGGCTCTTTAGCATGATCCAATTGTCAAATATCAGTTGTCGTAATCTCATTTTCATTTGTCATTTTATCAGTGCATTGGTGGATATTGTCTTGATTAAAAATTATTGGCCTGATAGGTGAATTGTGGACAAACACCAAAAGCATCCTTTTTCTTCCGCACCCAACCACATATGTGCCACACTCCGACTGTCCACTGTTAAATAAAGTTAGCTCTCGTTACGACTAACTTTATAAATTCAGTCAATATATCGAGTATGCTGTTGTGTCAATTAGTGCATTTTTAAGGCACAGTCTAACTCGTTAGGGTGTACACAACATACAATAAAAGAGAAATGAAGAACAGAAAATCGGAAGATTGCATGCTTGTCGTTACTGCTTTGTTTTCCAAATATTCTCCAGCCTGTCTGAAAATATTTGTGGCAACTTTCCATGCTGAAAAAAGAAAATGTTCTTACATATTCCGGGTTATGACATGGTTTATATACCTAGATGTAATGTGACATAGATGATTTATCACACTCGTTCTATGTAATTTATCCTGGCAAAGTTACTTAAATCATTATATAAGAACATGTGTTTAGTTTACCTTGGATACTGCAGAGCGTATTGTATTATGATGTCCGCCCGTCTATCTTTTATTGATTTCGCTTCCGCACAATCAGTCAAGTTGTTCACCACGTACAGCTGACAGCCTTGGTGTATGACTTGCACTTTGGGTCAGGAAGAACATCGTCGAATTCAAATTCACTGGTCATTGTGACCGAAATAAAAAATGGTTTCTGCATTATAATTCGACTCCTCCACTATCTAAAGTTATCAAATGGTGTGGATGGTTTGCCCTTGGAATGAGAAAGAAACATCGATTTCAAGGTCAGAAAGTCAAAAGTCAAGGTCATTGTGCTTGAAAGAAGAAAAATGTATTGTACACACTGACTTAGTTCTCCACTGTGTACAGTAACATAAAAACTGACTGTTGATTTCGTAGTAAAAAGGTGACTGACAAAGAAAAATGGTTTCTGCAAAACGATTTAGGCTTTTTCGGGTGAAGACACAAACAGTGTTGTCAATATATAGGCAGTATTCAAAATGATTTTCTTTGTACACGTGTGTGGGTGAGTGGGTGTATGATTTGGATTTTAAACGTAGCTTTAACAATTTTTCAGTCATTTCGCTACAATGTCTGTAGTGTGACATTTTATCGTGAAGTCTAGCACTTGCGCATCCTGCCGCAGATATGTAGCATCTTCAGTCAAAATATCCTGACACGAGGATAATAATAATAATAACAATAACAATAACAATGGCATTAAGTTGCATTCATTATTTTATTATGTTCAATTAGTGTTCTATGGAGATAATGTCGCAGATTTTTAACCTCTGTAAGTTTCGTTGAATTTAATAATTTGATGCGTATCAGCATATTCAGGCCTTTCCATAAATACGAGTTTATATTCTCCTTTATTACCAGCAAATGACAACTTAATTCAAAGTAATATTCTTCCATCACTTTATAAGAAGTCCTTTGATTTAATGGTGTCTCTTCCACCTCCCCGATTAAATTTGTAAACTATGGGCCGAGATCCTTCAGTTTAAAAGGGCATTTCTAAGTAGTGTGTCCCTATTACTCTATCCTAATGCTCATTATAGTCAAACTGTGATTACATATTTCTAAATAAACTAGCTCCTCTAGATCCTCTGATTCTAGAATGCCAGTTTTGAATATGCTGGTCAGCTAATGTTGCTTTGACCAAATATTTTTAATAAAAATTGAAAGAAAAAAACTTGATTTATCCACACTTCCCCCAGCCCAAGGCTATTGAAAAAAAAAAAAAAAAACCAGACAAACCCATCTTTGCGAAGTTCCGATAACTCTATCTACACCTTGGCGGATCGATTAACTATATAGTTGCTTTGTCATTGCGACACCTATTGGATTTCAAGTGTTGCCTCCTTTAGTATGTAATTTGAACTAACCAATAGCGTGATGCATCGTACATCGGCCGAAAACGGTGGTGGCGATCGACCTAAAAAATGATAATTTGTAAGTTTAACATCCAAAGTATGACTATGTACCAGAGGGAAGCCATTACATGTCTATTTGAGTGAAAGGTATTTGTGCAAGCATAGATGAGCAGTTGAAAATTAAATTGCTTATTTATCAGTCCATTCGAGTTGTGTGCTCCCCTTATCTCGATCACATACGAACGTTGTTCAAATTTGAACAACTTAATTTTGATTGGATGCGGTGGATTGCCGACGTATCCAATGAAATTCACAGACTCGAATCGCAGAAATATCTGCTCGATATGCCAAGGTGGAACCATGGCTAGCGAAGATGAGACTAACCATGCCCAATCTTTGTTTTTTCTTTCTAGTACGGCTATCTAGGTCAGTAAACATCCGGTTAGACATGACATATATATTTTGTATTATCAGAGGAGATAAGCTTTGTTCAGTAATTCTGAACGCGGACTTACCTTTTGATCTGTAAGGGTGTCCTCTCCAAATCTCCATATACAAAGCCATTTTAATTAAGATGTTGTTAATAAGAAGAATATTTATTACAATAATGTAAGTACAAAAGTGCAACAGTATTTCCTTCAATGAATCTCCACATTTCTGATCCATAATTAAGGGTAGTTGAAATTAGTTTTGTAAAATATTTTACACTTTATCTTTGGGGGACACATTTACAAACTTGTATAAATATTTATCCATTGCAAATAATGTGCGCATAAAGTTTGCTGAGGAAAATGTGAAAGAAACGATTCCAAGAAAATAAATTTACTAGCAACATGTAACTCTAAACTGTTATAGACGAATACATAATCATTTGATAGTTTTCCTTCTTTAGAGGAAACCATACTTTTTTTTGTTTGTATTAACGTTTTGGCCACATTTGTCACAATATATTCTCAGAACAATTAGGCCTTTTTGCAGACCCTGTTTGGACTGAAAATTATGACTAGGTCACAAGTGTATAAAATCAGAAACTATGTAAACTATGAAAACAGTTGTTAATAAATTCTTCAATGTCATTAATAAACATATAAAATATAAATGGTGACCAGCACTCTATTGACACACAGTAGATACACATACAAATTCTGCAAATGAGGTATGATTGAATCACACTCTGTTTTTTGACATTTTCATATATGGACGTACAGTGTTAAATGTTTCATCTCTTATTCCTAACTTACGTAATTTACATAATAAGATATATGTTACAATAGACTCAAAGGCTTTAGCAAGACCAATAACAACATGAAACAATTTTTACCTGAATTAATATGACGAGTTAATCCATGTAATGTAACAATATTATCAGTTGTAGTAGGACGGAAGTACCATTTTTTCCTAATTCGATACACTGTATGTCACCGGACACCCGTTCTCGCCTCTAACCTCAATGACAGGCTATCCCTCCACGCAACCCATAGATATTTAGTTACTTTTTTGTCGAGAGGCAGCTAGAGTTGTAAATACGTGGCTAGAGTGTGCCAGACATGGGGATTAGAGTCTCGTATGGCTGTGCATGCTCCTTAGGATATCGAATAAGGTCAAGCAGCATTTCCGTACTACTATTGTCTGCAGTGACTGTGGAAAGGAAAATACTGCAGAGTGAGAGAGCTGTATTCAAAATAGGAAAACCTATGGTAGAGATTGATAAACACACTGTGTGAAGATTATTTGTTTTACTCGATTTGTATCTTCTGTAAATCTGCAACGGCACGGTTTCTTATCTGTGCTTGGAGTTGCGCGTGACTTTACATTTCCGCCAACACTGTCTCAGACGCGGCTGCATTTATTATTTTACCTTCTATTGCCACCGAATACAGTTCATTGATCGTATTGAGACTGCTCCGTGTGTCCGCAAGCAATTCGGAAAACACGCGTACTCGGGAATGCAGTCGCATCGAAATTTGCTACTATTAATAGAGCCCCGACTACAATGCTGATTGGTACACATACAATGGTGGATATTGTTGTGATTTCAGTCACACCAATACCAACAGTTGCTACCGCAGCAAGACCACAAATATCATCTGCGACCAAACAGGCGCGTTTGTACTTTACGATCAACGCGGTTCTCTTCGTGATCTCATTTCACAGCTGTTGTTCTGCTTCGATTACTTTTTTAAGTCGGTAAGACTGAGGGTCTGTCATAGTTCTATTAATAATACATTTGAGTATTTTAATTGCACGACAGGTAGACCTTGTCCGGTCTCATCATCACGTGCAATTGCAAAATGCACACGCACTTATAGCCAGTTATTCTGTTTAACTGGTTCAATTGCCATGCAGTTATAAAAACAAATCAGCTTCGGGAATACTTAAATCTCTGGCGATGGTACGTTCTGGTGGCCTAGCACCTGTCTGATTAAAAACACGCCGGTTACATCAGAACCTTTGCCAACTAACAATCGTCTTTGCTCAATAACTGTTACACGAACAAGTGCGTCCTTGTTGAATAACAGTCGAGGCCTTTATTTTCTCAGGTATATCAGTGTTGGTTTAAAATATTCGATGGCGAACGTAACTGGGGTGGATACATCGGCGAATGCCACTTCACCATTGTAGAAACAATCCCTAAGTCCTTTTGCATCTGGCGCTGAAGTCAATGCCTGTGCTTTGCTTCAAACTGAATTTTATCTTTAGCTAACAATGATAATGGTATCGTATATATGAAAGACTTTGGAGCACCGATGTCGGGTTCGTGACACAATACTACTCTTAGGCCAGGCTGGCTACTTCTGATGTTGTTACCTAACTTCGTTCATTATAATAACCAGATATAATAAATAAGTACGATCCAGACTCTGGCGCTCTTAATATTTTAGATTAAAGGGTATCAAAACTATTTACATGTAAAAAAAATGTGACTAGTTGCTATTTTAAATTCATTACGTTTCGATACGTTAGCAATTTAACGTATCTTGCAAAAGAACTTATTTCACGCGGTGGTGTGGGCACTTAGCGATTTCTTCTTGCGCGTATTATTTTTGATAAACGCAACTGACACACCACTGTATCCGATTCCACCGTTGTCAGTGAGCTCAACCATTTAATATACCACAAAGTCCCTTTTCACCTTGACAATGATATCTTGAGATGTTCACGTTTGACTTTTACATCTTACTAGATTCATCTTCAAAAAATCACAAGTTCGCCTGGTTTTGAAGCCCGTTTTGATTGACACTAGCGGGTATAGCGGTGCCAAAATTTCCCCTTGAGGACATTTTTTTCTCAAATATTTCACGTTGATCCTTGACCTTGGCGGGACCCATTTTGGTATTGCCATATAATTGGATCCACGAAACTGGTGATACGGTGAGAGATGGATCTCAAAATGGCAGTATCTCTTGAAAGTCCATCCCGATCCTGCACTGGTGTTTTGATTTCAGCGTTTCCAGAATCTTTTCGATGCCTCTTGCAATTTCATCGCTGATGGAACTTCTTTTCGGTTAAGGATTACTCGGACACTACTGTAAATCCACGAAGTAGTAGTTTTAAATACACACTTGTCACGACTAAGCCCCATAACCAGAAGAACGCTGAGGAGAATGCCTGCTTTGACCCCAGTGTGACCAAAGTTTTGTGACACCGCTACGATTCAGAATCAGATTTGTCAGCAGTCGTGGAGCGTCTCTACGTGGTGTGTAGGCGGGCGGGATATTGGCCACGTGATTTTCCAACTCGACACTACGTTTATGAGATTGAATTCGAACAATTGTATTGTTGTTTATTTCATGAACAGACTCAACCGCTTCAGTAGCAATAGCAGAGACGAGACGTTTTTGTTCTTCCTCAGCACGAAGACGATTTTGTTCATACAAGTCTAGTATCGCAAGGATGTCGGTTTTTATTGCGTCACTGGGTATTTGGATATTGTACTTGCGCGCAAATTGTTGTAGTTGTTTAAGTTTTTTCTGTTGTTGCTGTAGTGCTGTGGTTGGTAACTGTTGAGAATTCAACGCAAATATGGGTCTAAAAATTTAAATATGTCTGCTTTTCTCATACGATTTGGTATGTGGATATCATGTTGCCGTGCGTGCTGTCTTAGCTCTGAAAATGTAGGCATGTTTCTACTAAGGGGAGGACAAAGCGTCTTTCTAAGTGTGAAATTTTGTCAATGGTTCGTTTTCTTTTTGATATTTTATTAGGATTAGAAACTACGCTTGCTTGAATCCCGGCGATTATTTCATCTATTTCTTTTGCTGTTGTATTAGTTTATGCTTATACTTGGGCAACCACAGTCGTTTGTGGTATTGATTTTCGTCTGCGGAATTTATAGTTCTCCAGAACAGATTCCGAACACTGACAAAGTTGGTTCCGTGATTTGACTCCAATGACACATCTCAAGCAATGTCGTGCCCAAAATCCCTCGCGTAATATTTGTGTGCGCGTTCTGCATAACTCGTAATGGCATGGTCTGCCACGGAGTTCTTATTTTCCAAGGCAGGTTGCCTTGCATTCGTTGCGTTCCGTTATCACAAGGCTTCTGTATTCGAATGTCATGGAGCTTTCTCTTTACGGACGTGCGAGAGTTTATCTACTTTACAAAAATACCGCTATATTTTCTGTTAGCTGCACTCCCAATTGTACCATAGCAAACACAAACTGGAAGTCAATCCTTGCCAAATAATTGACCACGCCTATCTCAGAGGAGCCACAACAAAATCCTTCTGCGGTACTGAGTTAAACGTCTTTCGAATGAGTCATCATCAAGTACGGCAGCAGCATAAATTTTGGATGACTGCCACATGTACTCAATAATGTTTAACCTGTCGTCGTGAATTTTATCCAGTTTGTATCTGAAGAGAGCGTCTAGAAATTTCATTATATGCTTGCACTGCCTCTCTCTTGCAATGCAGTGATGTGCTCTGTAGCATAAATTGAGTTGGGATGTCATTCTTATACTTATGGCCCTAAAGCACCTGTTTAATTAACTTGCTCTGATTTATCTTCACTGACCTCATCAATAACGTCAGGAACAGTGGGCGAGTTATGTTTCTTTTGAGGGTAAACTCTTTCATGTACAATATTTCTAAATTTTGTTTGCCTCAAATATGTGTCCAAGTTTGCTTCGTTCTATTTATATGGTCACTGCAGAATTTACCAACTTATCAATGCGCTCTATATTTGTTTCGGAAAATTCCTACATTTTCTATTCTTCTATAATGAACATTTGACGCATTCAAATGATATAGCAACTGCACCATATATTTGCCTGTTTATAGTACATATCTCTCTCTCTCTCTCTCTCTGCAGCATTGTCATATTTTCCTTTCCGCATGCACTGCAGACAGCAGATTTTATCCCTTTGAGTTACGTCATTGTAACACCTGTTAAGCATAGTTCAGGCCTTTGGGCTGAGTCATTGTAAAAACCTGGTCAGCAATTTCTGGCACGCTTGTTACATAAACGTCAATGACGGTGTCCTGACTTGAATATTCCGGTGTGGACGGTCACATTTAATAGTGTGTACCGACTGATTTTCGTCCTTAAGTGAATTTTTCGTTATGATGAATATTGCTGCAATAAGACATGATTAAACCTTGGTCAAACACTTGGAAGAATGCATGGTTGGTCATCCCATGTGGATGGTTGCCGGTTCTCTTCACCGTTAAATACCACCCTTGTCAAAACCTTAGCCATAGTCAAAGGACGTAAAACATGTTAGAAAAATAATTTCAGTTAAAACTTTAGGAAAACTTTCTTTGTAGATGGCTGTGACTTCACCATCCCCACCAATGGGTTCTACCGTGCAAACAATCTTATAATTTATATTGTGGACAAAGTCTTCTGAACCAAATGTGTGCCCCTCCTCCTTCCCCACCGCGGCATGGCCCTTATTTAATTTGTCATAGTTTGATACATTTACTTCTAACAGGTGTTTTCATTTTCAAACGTCAAGAGCTGTTGTTTGTTGTCTCCCATTCAACGTGGTGAATGCTGATGTTTTAATCGGTACACACATCCCAATTTGACAGAAAATTCAAGTCTCCATACTTGATTAATCTCCGTCAACGTATTGAGAGTTTTCAAGACCTTCGGCGATACCTGTACAACATCATTTAAGTGTAGAATTCGGTTGGAATTGCAAAACGGTTTCCTAACTTGGTGACAGTATGAACAAAAAAGACTAAATTTCCACCTCATCCAAATAGTTCCCGGATCTAACTCTCCCCTTTTACTCTCGAACTGTGCTCAAACTTGGGCGTGGCTAGTCTTATAGTTCGCACAAATTTTCTCCGAGACACTAGTTATTACACTTCAATTAACATTTCTCAGTACATCTGTTACATGAGAAATTATAAAATTGGCCCAATATAATCCATTAAGAATCACAACACTGTTGGCGCACATTTGATTCTTTAGATGAATGAAAATGTACTCTGAGAAAACAGCGAATAAATTTGTGGAAGGCAACTAAAACAAAAAGGCAAAACAACATCGGGTATGAAATCGGGGACAACGTGGTAGTTCACAAGTGATCGTACTGGTGAAAATTTTCATGTATCCACAATAATCTGAACTGGCATTTCCTTTTCCTTAAATATGTCACTTTGTATTTGTTTTTATTGATTTTACAGCTATAGATATTTAACTACCTCATTTTTAGCATAATGAAGATTTTACTTGTAATTTTTTTAACGAAATTTTCAAGTATAGCATGACTTTGGGTAATTAAATTCGGACCTTGGTATTGTGTTGGATACTTATGGTCATTTAATATATAATTCAGAATAAATGTGGCAAGTTGTTTGAATGTCTAAGGCTTGTGTATTTTAATTGGTTCCTATCAGCAATCGCTGCTGACGCGTGATTGGCCGGTTCATAGCTGTGATGTACAGATTGGTGAGTTGGCGGACTGGTGATAGAGTCAATTCCTTAAATTCATGCTGTATGCAATCCGGTTTCTCGGCGACTGTCTTATTGTGAGGAGGGGGTACAAAGTAACGCCACTGTAATATCTAATTAGCAACTGCGGTAGGGGCCCCGAGTGGCCGAGTGGTCTAAAGCGCTCACCGTTCCGGATCACTGCCATATCAACTCTGTCTGCGTGGGTTCGAGTCCAAGGCTCGGCTAGCGTGGGTACGTGGGAAAGCCTGCCAGTAGCTTCTCGTGGGTTGGTGGTTCTTCCCTGGGTTTTCCAGGGTTCTTCCTCCACCAGTTATACTGGCCGCCATGTATAGCCTATCTTGTGCTGAAAATGGCGTTAAACCCTAGAACAACAACAACAACAACTGCGGTAATAACTATGTTTGCATAATCAGATAGATTTCAGACAATTTTACGCTTGTAACTTTTTTTTTTCTGCGACGGATTTAACCATTGGAATTTTACGTGACAGTTGGGTCTAGTTTTGTTATGCCAGTTCTAGCGACAGCAGTACATCAAAGCACGGAATTTGACAAATATGTGGAGGCATTAGTTGCTTAAAGTATCAAAACTGAGGGAAAGCTAGAGTTCTGTCAGTCATTTTTGAATAATCAATTAGTTTATAAAGAATAAAATTCACGCACGGTTTGGCACATTTCAACTTCGCCAGAGTATTCTGAACACATTGTACCATCTGGCTTCGTCTTTTGGTTCCAATACTTTACACGTGCTTAGTTACAGGTTTGAACCAAAATTATGATACTGATATATTGGAATAAAGCATGGTTTGCTACGTGCAACCGTTTGCTGGGGCACAGACGAGCAATTTTTCACAAATAGGTCGAATCGGGGGGTGGGGGTGGGGGTGGGGTGGATGGATCAAAATGTCTTTCCTAAAAGATCTGGCATTCGTTTTTATACAATAAGCAGTACATTATAGTTATTATTGCAGTTAGGAAATATTTGCTACACAAAAATGTTCTAAATAGGGGTATTTAAAAAAAGTAGTTTTCAAAACAAAAAATTTAAAAAATGTACGAACAAGTGCATAATGTCAAATCTGACGAAAAAGGATCGATCATGCAAGATTTAATGATATATTTCAGAGCAGAAAAGTACACCTTTAACAGCATTATCAGCCAATGAATAAAGTTTGCGCGGAGCAAGGTAGGAGTGCGCGAACTTGGCAATGTCAGTGATTTCAAAACCCAAACAAGAATCACCATAAATGACTGTTATTTAATGCAACCATATTTGCCACTTTCTACATTATTCTCGAAAACAACCAAACCTAAGTTAAATTAGACAATGTGAAGATTTTGTGATATTCTACAATCGCAGTTGCTGTCGGTCACATTTACCTGTCAAAATATCGCAAGGAATTCACACACCAAATTTCATAACGTATTAGGCATGGTTCCCATTTCCATGTAAAATATTACTTTGTCACAACTGGCCAGTGTTCTGTAATACATATCCTATTAATCCATATTATGTCATTCACACTTTGTGACATTTTCTTTTCAAGGATTTCTCACTGATTAAGATCAATATTTCATTACATTTTCCTTTGCTAAACTGGAAAGAAAACAGACGGAAAAAAATAAACTTTTTATCCATGGTTAACAGCACTGCGTTTACCCGGATCACCTCGAATAGACTAAGTCTAAGTGTGCAGTGAACCAACAACGATATTGATTACTTCTCAAACAGTTCAATATTCTGCAACACTGCGCTGGCTTTTCTGCCTTTTATGTATATAGATTTGAGTTGCTTACCACGAAACTGAATCGGAGCATAGTTGGACAATCCATTGCAAAACAAAAATCAGTGCAAAGAATCATGCCGCCAATTGCGAAAGGAACCAAATCGCCCACAAAGAAGAAAACGCCGACGCCAGCATCTAGACGTAAGCAAACACTTGATTTTCATCAGAGTGCACATACATTTCTTTTAATTGTTATTAAAACTAGATTCACTCGATAGGCTGAATCGAAGTTCTTGCTTCGCGTCAGTTTCTAAGGTGTCCACATTTTATAGCGTGTATGACATAGTACTATTGAAATGGTCTTTCCAGGTAACACGATTCCAAAATACTACCTAGCAAACGTTGTATTTACCTTCCAACCGAGTATTATCTCCCAGAAAAGATATAAGGCAAAAACAAGATCTGTACATTTCATCTATTTTAAATTAAGGCATATGGTTATATAATAAAGGTGACATTCAAAGCACGTTTGACTACTTTGTTACAGATCATAATCAGGAAGTTGTTTGCCAATATAATACATTTTCATAATGGCCACATCACATCATGAAACAGCAAGCTCTCATTCAACCCGTGTTCGACTTTTGTTGTTGTGGATTTTTTTTTGTATTTAATATTTGACTTAACTTGACCAGTCATCTCCCTTAAATAAATGATTTTGTCCAAGCCATTTGGTTGTTGATTAAGAGCGTTTAAACAAAGAGCAGTTTAAAGAGTTCTTGCGCTGGGGGATCATGCCGCAGACATACAGCATCATGTCCTACCTAGTAACGTTATCCGGACACCAGGCCGACCAATCCTAACTCTAACCTCTTAATACCAAGCGCCAAACAAAGCAGCTGCAAGTATAATTATGTGTTTGGAAAAACTCGGCCGGGGTTTGAACCCGCTAACTCCCGCATCTGAGCCGGACGTTCTAACCACTTAGGCAACCTTAGCGGTCGAGGAAAGTTGACACATCACGATTAATTTAGACTAATTTATCTTTCAAAATGCATGGTTGTATTTTTATTAGGTTGTGGATAAATTTGCATATGGCCTGGGCATTATATACACCAAATTTCGTGAACATAAAGGTCATCACAGTTAGATTGGGTAAACTGAACAAAATCCTAGAGCTAGTTTAATTTTTTGTACTATATCGTTGTTTAATATGATGTTCAATTCATAGCTTTTTCCACCATCCCCACCCTACTCACTTCGATTTAGCTGAACTCGTTTACGAATTGCGTTCATGACGTTCGGCATACATCTGACATGCCTTGTCTATGCAATTACAATATTTTTTCATGTGGAGAATGATATATCCATTTTAAGAACAACTTTATGTAATGTAAATGTAACACAAAAAAATAAAAAAATAAAAAAAATATTATAATTTAGTGTCTGAATTCCCTCGCGCCCCATGCCGGTGCTCATGTTGGCTCTCTGCACGTTGTATGCAAGTTGCAAAACAAATGGTGCTTTGGCTGGTTGCGTGAATATATTATGCAACTGTGTGTGTGATTTGGATTTTTAATCTGGCTTTAATAATTTTAGTCATATCGCTACGATGTCTGCAGTGTGGCATTTTGTAGTGATATCTAGCACTGGAGTATCATGCCGCAGACATGTAGCATCATGTCCCATCGAGTCCCATTATCCTGACACCTGGCCGACCAGTCCTAACACTAACCTCTTAATGCTGAGCGCCAAGCGATGCATCTGCTAGTACCATTTTATAAGTCTTTGGTATGACTCGGGGGCGGTTCGAACCCGTGATCCCCGCATTCGAGGCGGACGCTCTAACCATCTGCAACTGAAAGTTTATGTAAATGCATAAAAATTGAACTCTTATGATTTTCTGTACAAGGAAAAGATGGCTAACGAAACAAACATAATATCAACACCGTTGCTAGATTTTATCAAGAATTTAATTGTCAACTTTTTGACTTAATGGTTTTGGTTTGTGAAGTGATCATATTCAAAATTAGCAGTTTAATGGACTTCAGATTAAAATATGATTTAGATTAAGATCAACAAAATCAGTTGCCAAGTTGTGATATATAGGATTATTCGCATCACATGATGGGCTAAACAGTCTGTCATGCAGCATTTTGTTGCAAGTTGTCAGATTTTATGCATACCCCACCCATTACCAAGTATCCGTGACTGTAATAACACATACGAGTACGTGACCTTTCGTTAACTTCAAAATATGCACTACAGCTTATTGAAATTTAACAAAAAAGTAGCTGACCATAACCTGCCTGTCAAGCCTGACCCATATATTCGATGATCTGGTCATTTATTTAGCAAAAGATAAATTCATCTTAAAACTATATTCAAAATCCGAAGATGTTGGGATATGATGGTAATAAAATAAAAATAACCACACAAAAAAAACAACAAAACAACAAACAAACAAACAACACATTATTGTTATTATTAATGTTATAACTAACATTAAGAAGTTAGTGTTAGGACTGGTCGGCCTGGTGTCAGGATAATTTGACTGGGTGGGACATCGCGCTACATGTCTGCGGCATGATGCCCCACTGCTGGACATCACTATAAACTGCCACACTGCAGAAATCGTAGCGATATGACTGAAATTTTTTTAAAGCTACGTTAAATTTTTTTATCCAAATCACACTATAATAGCTTCAGTTACCCGAAAGAAGTCGGCTTGCTTGCATGATCATTCTAAATCTATGGTCTCTATTTCAGCGTCCACCACTACATCAAAGAATAAAGAGTCAGCCGTTTTGACAGACGGAAGCCTTGCAGTGCTTGCACGTGAAGTTGGTGCTGAGAAGCTCAATGGATTAATTCTCTCCATGTACCTGAACATCCCCAACACAACTATTGTCAAAATTGCCAACGAAGCCTCGGATATGGGTTTAATAAATGCTTCCGACAACATGCGTGTTGAAACCACTCAGAGGCTTTTACTCCACTGGAAAAGGCTCCGTGTCAATTCCAAGGATAAGGAAAAGGTCAAAGATCTGGAACGTGCACTGAAAGAAATTGGCAGAGGTGATATTGCAGATGTAATAACCGACAAGCACGCAAATCATGCAGAACTCACTGCGGATGCGTTCAGTTCTTAATATATTTAGTCATTTCAGGCCAGAACATTTGTACTGGGACCATCTGATTCGCGTCTTTCCAGCATTCTCATGACAGACGTTTGAGAGACACAATAAATTAAGTACTGTCATGCACTGAGTGTGGTGAACTTCATTTTGACTAAAATCATGCCATGATGGATGTTTTCTAATAAGGACCCACATCCTACAGTGCTATGGTTGAAGAAGTCGTGAACATCTTTTTACAAAAGTATAAGATTATTCATGGCAATTTTCTAATTGTAAATTTTCTTTGTATATCTTTACTCTGACCTAGGAAATTAAAAGCGAAGTGTAAAACTTACGGCATTGTTATATAAAATTTACTTAAAGTTTACTTTTCCACAAAATACCTGGGGACAACAGTAGTTCATTTAGTAGAGCACCTGATTCATAATCCAAAGATTGCATGCTCAATTTCCAATCAGATCTTCCTGGGTTGACATTGTCTTTAGGAAAGGCAATTAGCTCCCATTGTTTTGGCATGACATTGCAAATCATGTGCTGAATGTTTTAATAAAACCAATAAAATAAAATAAAAACAAACCATAAAGTATTCAGCATTCTCATACTTTCACATACTTTTGGCACAAACACTATTTTAACTATAACTGAGCTGTAAAATAAGCAGTTTGTTGACTTCCTTTCATTAATAGTCCTGGTACACATTATACAGAAAGAAAGAGTTCTATAGTGGTTACTCTAGTTCAGATGATGTGAAGGACATTTGTCCATCATACATGTAAGTGAATTACCACAGAAGATGCAATAAATGGACAGTAAAAAAACCACATCATAAAGCAAGGATTGATATATTACTGCATGTTACACACAATCTCCATCCAACCCATATTTTATTCAACTAAATGTTAACTCTTCAAAATGGAACCATATCCAGGTAGTTGACCATGTGCTGAAAGTTGTCAGAAACAACAAAAGTATATAAAACTGGAAAGTTTAATAAGATATAGACTAGAATAAAACAAGATTTTACAGGTGTATTAGATGATGACTGATATAGAAAAGCTGATCTTATATCTCCCATTATCTCCTGATTAAGAAGATAGTCACAAACAACTGTAAGTCTGTTGGAAAGCGGCTTTATCCGCATGCTTGTCGCAGTAATCTTTATTCCACTTTACATGTATGCAAAGTGACCCTGTCCTTCTTTCAGTAATCTTTATACCATTATACATGTAGGCAGAGTGTCCCCGTGCTTCTCTCTGTAATCTTTATTCCACTTTCCATGTAAGCAAAGTGACCCTTTCATTCTCTCAAAAATCTTTATCCCATTTTACATGTATGCAAAGTGACTCTGTGCATCTCACAGTAATCCACTTTACATGCATGCAAAGGAGACCTAACCAGTCGGTGAAAAGGAAGCCTACCTACAGATTTTTATACAAATGTGAACTTTTACCAAGTTTTCAGATTTGCATCATTAGCAATTTTACTGATTTTTTAAAAAATTCTTTTTAATTCTTTTAAATTTCTTTACACTTGACCAAATCTGATCAAAGGTTGTGGCCAATAAATTCAAACGTTTAAACCTTGTTGGTTAGACATAATTTGCATAAGGACTTTAATATTAAAGTACATGTAGACAATGCAGGGCATTATGGAAAGTACATGTACACAGTGTGAGGCTGTATGGAAAGTACATGTAGACAATACAAGACTGTAAGAAAAAATACATGTACACAGTGTGAGGCTGTATGGAATGTACATGTAGACAGTACAAGATTGTAAGAAAAGTACATGTACACAGTGTGAGGCTGTATGGAATGTACATGTAGACAGTACAAGACTAAGAAAAGTACATGTACACTGTGAGGCTGTATGGAATGTACATGTAGACAGCACAATACTGTAAGAAAAGTACATGTACACAGTGTGACGCTGTATGGAATGTACATGTAGACAGCACAAGACTAAGAAAAGTACATGTACACAGTGTGAGACTGAATGGAAAGTACATGTAAACAATGTATGGCTGTACCAAAATTATATTTATACCATGTAAGGCTGTATGGAAAGTACATGTAGACAATGTGAGGCTGTACCAAAAGTATATTTATACCATGCAAGGCTGTATGGAAAGTGTGTGTGTGTGTGTGATTTGGATTTTTAAAGTAGCTTTAACAATTTTTCAGTCATATCGCTACGATGTCTGCAGTGTGGCAGTTTATAGTGATGTCTAGCACTGGGGCATCATGCCGCAGACATGTAGCATGATGTCCCACCCAGTCACATTATCTTGACACTAGGCCGACCAGTCCTAACACTAACCTCTTAATGCTGAGCACCAAGCGAGGCAGCTGTTAGTACCATTTTTGTAAGTCTTTGGTATGACTCAGCCGGGGATTGAACCCACGACCTCCCGCATCTGAGGCGGACGCTCTAACCACTAGGCCACTGGAGCGGTATGTATGGAAAGTAAATACAGATAATGCAAGGCTGTACAGAAAGTACATGTAGACAATGTGAGGCTGTACCGAAAGTATATTTATACCATGCAAGGCTGTACAGAAAGTACATGTAGACAATGCAAGGCTGTATGGAAATTAAAATATTTTTGGAGTAGATGAACATGCCTAATGTCCCTGTTAAAAATTTGTGTGCAGCAAAGTTATTGAGATTTTAGATGGTGGATTTCTAGGTGAATATTTTGTGGATTGTTTAAAAATGTTTTGATCACCCTGTGATCCACATGCTCCAACCCTTGGATCCATATTCTGAAATGACTGTGCCTACTGATGGACCATCTCCTTATCCCAGTTTCAAGTTTCCATTTTAATGGTTCAAGAAAAGCTGCATAACACTACTTACACAAGCATGAACTTGTAAGCTCATAGAGAAGCATGATTACAAAATCCTAACTTTATCTTCAAACAAAGCAGGGACAACAAACTTTTCTATGGGTCAAGTTTTTCAAAATATTGTCAGCTCTCATTTAAACATCATTAAACAAAAAGGTGTGTGGAACAATAATTTCATAATAATATTTTACTTAAGAAAATGGAAAACTAACCAAATTAATTTCTCAATATAAATTTGTTGGATCAAATACACTTTCTACTCATTGCAATGACACAATTTAAATATTCAATACTGCCTTGTTGTAAAAATAGTATCATTATAACTTTTTATTTAAACTCTCTTTCTCTGATTGGATTTTCTTTCTCTGATTGGATATTCCCAAAATGCTTACAGATGTAGTACCCATGTATACACTTACTGTCACTGTTGTTGTCAACCTGACAACTGATCCCTTGAACCCAAACCAGTAGTTTTCTTCCTTGTTTGATATGCAAGTTAGCTAAAATTGCAGTTGCTAATGAACACTGGACTAGATATATGGCATATGAGTGACTCTTGTTGGAATAATTGTGATGCTGACCTTTTTCCCCTTCAAACCTAAAATAACAGATGTTCTCAAAAGCAAGTCATCTACAAAATTTGGTCAAGGTAAAAGAAACAGCTAAAATTATTTTGTAGAAACCATTTTTCTTCTGTCAGTCAGAGTGAGCCTGAACTATGCCCTTTTGACTATGCAACAGATAGGCTTCTTCCTGTGCAAGCCATACAACAATTTTGGGCCATGTATGTGACACTGAACTAGCATTATTTTGTGAAATTATTTTTCTTTTTTTTCGGCCAGTAATCTTGACCTTTAACGTTTTGACTGCCGTCTTTCTTACCGTGCCATCGACAAAGTTTGGTCAAGGTATGTTGTTGCTGTTGTTGTGGGGTTTAACACCATTTTTCAGCACATGATAGGCTATACATGGAAGCCAGTATTAATGGTGGAGGAAGAAACTGGGAAAACCCCCGGAAAGAACCATCGACCCGTGAGAGGTTAAGGTATGTCACATATAACTAATATTTCAATTCTTTTAAAGTGATCCTGACCTCTGAACATTTGAATCCAATATCAATAGGATTCTTTCTTGCACCAAGTGTAAGCCATCCACAATGTTAGGCAACTGTAAATGGTAAAGCACTCTAGTAATTGTATACAAACGGTTTTACTTTTTGCAGTGACAGTGACCTTGGCCTATGATCTTTTCAGCCCAAAATTATAGGGTTCTTTGTTCCAACTGCGAGTCATCCATAAAGTTTGGACAACTAAAGTTATTGATCGGTAGCCAAATCTGTAAAAGACAGACGGATGGACAACATCATGACATAACATGCTCCACCTGAGGGTGGGTGTATTAAAACCTTTACTCTCCTTAATCTGGAGAAGAGGTGACAAAAAGTCCCTTGGAGGAGTCTTTAAAATCAGAGGTATTTCAAGAAAAGGAAGTAATATAAAATAAATAGAAAGACATTTTCCTCTTTAGTTTCCAAGAAGAGAAACAAGACTGATTGAAAATGAAATGTTTATCTGAAAAGACAGCAAGTTTTATGAAAATAATGATATAAATGCATGCTGAAGTACTGTAAAATAAACAAAATCAAAATTGAGAACTGAACTACTAATTGAAATCAATCAGGCGTAAAAAGACAGCAATTTTCTCAAATTAATTTACAAATGTTTTGGTGATGGAGAAAGCCAAGAAAGTATATTTTGTCAATTTTTGAACATAGTAACAGTCATACATGTAACATCTCAATTCCTGTACTTTATGTGCACAAAATGTGACCTTTTATAAACCATTGTTAACAACTCAAAAAAGGTTAATTTAAAATCAAAGTGAAGTTGTTAATTCTAATGAAATACCATATATTATACTCATTTACAAATTAAGTCCAACTGTAAACAACACAGAACATAATCCGCTGTTGCATAATGCCCCAACAGATCAGGGTCAGTTTTGTTTGCTGTACTGATTACTCCTAAGAGACTGCATAGATCTGAATCTGCTGGTGCATTATGCATTGGCAGATCTGGGTCTATGTCGTTTGCAGTTGGTCCGGACTTGTAAGATATTGTATCTGGTGATTACAACATATAACCAAATTTCCTGAAGAATTAGGGTTGCCTTAAATTAGTCAGCAAAAACTTTATAGATCGTCTTTATGACTTTCACAAATAAATGTTTTCACAATGGATTTTATATGAATGAATTATATTTTACAACGATGGACTAGCCACAATGAAATCTTGATTTACCGCTGAAACATTTCACTATAAAAACTGAAACACATTATATTATCACATATGCTCCATACTATCACAGAACTGGTTAAAAAGATATGCTTTAAAGAATGTATTATATATTAAATACAATCAACAATAAGGCAATTAACTGCAAGACTAAATGGATATGAATATATAAATTTACCAAAGAAAGTCATGCACACTCTTAAATTTATCAAATATTGGTTGTATCCATTTCAGTACCAGATGGAAATTATACTCTAATCAAACAAAACATGTCACATTAAAAAAAGATCTGAAATACCCAACTATTAGGTACACAAATATGAACACATATATGAATATGGCCAACAACATATCTGCAGTCCAACATTTCTCTTTCCTTGGTAACTTCTACTCAGTCAGACGTTTCTCCTTCCCTGGTAACAACTAATCCGTCAGATATGATTTCTTCTTTCTTGGCAACTACTGTTCGGTCAGACATGACTTCTCCTTCCTTGGTAGGTAATAATCAGTCAGATGTGGTAACTACTAATCTGGCATAATATGTAATAATTTTAGCATAAAATACCATTACAATTCAGAAGGCTAATGTCAATTTGTTGTGAGGTGTTATTGTTAATGCATAATAACTATTTATTATTTATAGCTATTATATAATAACCATAATGTCTCATAACAGGAACTCATCCCAACTGTATATTATTTAGTGAATGATGGATGCTGGGCCATACTGCATACTTTATAGTGAATGATGGATGCTGGGTCATACTGCATACTTTATAGTGAATAATGGATGCTGGGTCATCCTGCATACTTTATAGTGAATGATGGATGCTGGGCATACCATATGCTCACTTGTCCTTATGGCTAAGTGAGCAATCAATTGATTAGTTACATTGGCCTTGAAGAAAAAGCCATGGTTGTAATACAGGAGATGTCATAAAATTCAGAAAAAAGTGTACTATGCTTCATCCCTGTATTTCAAACAGCTTTATATATGTAAAGTAAAAATTAAAAGAGAACTGAAGAGACTGACATTCTAACCAATTTTATCCTGTTTACCAATTTCAACTGCAGTGCCTGATTCCTGAGAAGCAATTCTAAATACATTGTGGTAAAAGGGAGCATCATACAGCAGCAGCAGAAATTGTGATGACCTTCACCATGTTTACTAAAAATGTAGTAACACTGTTATTTCTTTTTTAAGGTTTATAAAACTATGCATCTCTGAAAAGGTAATAAAATTTGCAACACAGTGATGTATGTTTTGTTATCATTAACCAATGTACATGCTCACAACTGTATTTTGAAATATGACTTGAAAGAAAAGAAAAACACTTATCATGATGTTCAGGATATAATGACCAAAAAGAGTTTCCAAAAATTTAAGATGGGACCATTTTTTTCCTGCAGAGTGCTGATATTAAAGTAGCCACCATTACAGTCACAGTGTGCAACAAACCTTCTAGTACTGGCATATAAGAATACTCAGTTTCATCCTTCAATCTCAAACAGCTCTAAAGTAAAGAATGTGTAGCAGAAAGCTTGAAATAATGAATCATGACCATGACACTGAAGACAAGACCCCACCCCACAATTCGTAACAAACTTTCTAAGTTACATAAATGCATAAATACACAAATATCACCTTAACCTCAAACGGCTTGCAACTTATGAAGTGAAAGTGTGATGGAAAATTAAATTAATTAGCAATAATTCTGATCTTGAAGACAAGACCTCCATTGTAATACTACTCAACACACCTTCTCATTGTGACATACTACAAGTTTCAAGCATTAATCTGTAAAATAAAACTTGAAAGTTATACAGTAGAGATGGAAGAATGATGAAAAACTTAAAATGCTGAGCTGTGACACTGATCTCAGGGCTAGGACATCTAATGTGTCACATGACATACATTTTAATAATGATATATAAGTATAAAAGTATACCAAGCGTATATAAATATACGAAATTTCATCCCTTACCCTCAAATGGCTTTAAAGTCAGATAAAAAAGAATAGCGCAATGATAAAATACTGAGCAGTGACCTGAAAATAGGATTTGTTATATTGGACAAACCTTCATAAGATGATGTATAGAATACTAAGTTGATCTCATAGTTGAAAATCACTTTGAAGAAACATAATTTTATGCATTAAAGCATAGTGATAAGTACTCTATTATTTCACAATTTTTTCATTCACTTGCATATATAGCCTGTGAGAAGTTCCTATACATATTCTTGCCAGATTCATCGACTTGACTGATCCTCACTCCAGGGTTATCAGATCTTGTGATTAAGCTGCAATGGAGAAAACAAAGTTTTCGCTCATGAACATGAATCCCCTCACTAAGGAAAGCACATTTTAAGTAGATGACAATATACATGCTGGAATAAAAGACAATACCAGAGTCACTGAAGCCTGAAAATTAAGCTACAGTGACTATATTTAGTATGGTTGAGTTACTCTCCCTGAAATGCTTCCAAAGTCTCATTACATAAGATAGGTATAAGGAGGTGCAAGACACTGAGAATATAACAAATAAATAGCTGAAAAGTCTCCATGGCATGAAATATTGGCCACAATAACCTAGTTCTGATATCCATATGGCAAATTTCATAAAGTATATGAAACATGGTTAAAGATAGTGAGGATGTAAAACACAAATATCTAAAAATAACAATAGTACTCTGAATAGTACCTTTATGACCTCTATGCAGGAAACTAAAATATCTGTGCAGAAACCATGTTACTTCTTTCAATCAAAGACCCTGACATTTAACCTTTTGACTCTAAATGGACAGGCTTCTTACAAACTAGGTCATATTGATTTAGTATTTGAATGGTTAAGTTACATGGTCAAAATGTATCCACGTATCAGTTTTCAAGAGTATAGATGAAATAGGGTCCAATATATTGAGGATATAACAAAGTAGGAAAAAAATGTGTAAAGCAAGTTCATTGCCAATGCACTATTTAATTTCTTGACTTACTTTTATGTGAGGTTTTCCTGTTGACTCAAGTGACTGTGCCTCAGCAATTTCCTCCAACAAGCTGAGGTACATTTTTGCCTCCTTCTCCATACAGTGTTCTCTTCTCACATATTCCATAGCCTCGGTTTGCAACCTCAATCTCAGAGCTTCATCCTCTAGTAACTGTTCTGCTTTCTTTATGAAGTCCTATATGAGAGGAGATTCAATTGCAGAAACAACAGTTTTTGCTTATCAAACTTACTCATGAGAACACTCTCCCACCCCACTTGGAACCCAAATCCATTAAACTATTTGTCCAGAAACAATGAAATCTGGTCCAAAGATATCCCTAGCAAATGAGATAGACCCCAAACTATATCCCTCTTGCAAATGGTCATCATGACACTTGTGTAAGTCCACTGACTTTTCACCCAATAGTTTATGACAGAATTGCAAACAAATGAGCTGAGGGATATACACAAAACAGACAAAATACAAGGACATACAAACAGACAAATTACAAATGAACAGAGGGATGGACACATACATGTTACAAGACAAATGAGCAGAGGGATGGACACACAAACAAATGAGCAGAGGGATGGACATACAGACAGACAAATGAGCAAGGGATGGATATCCAAACAGACAAATGAACAGAGGGATGGACACACAAACTGACACAATACAAATGAGTAGAGAGATGGACACACAAACAGATACAATACAAATGCGCAGAGGGATGGACATACAAATGAGCAGAGGGATGGACATACAAACTGACACAATACAAAAGAGCAGAGGGATGGACATACAAACTGACACAATACAAATGTGCAGATGGATGGACATACAAACTGACACAATACAAATGAGCAGTAGGCTGCCCAGTTAATCTTGGATATTCTAACCAGACTCCAAGCTGTGGTCATTGCCTGCCTTGTCCACCAGCCATAAAATCACCAGCAATGCCGAAACCAACAACAAAAATGTGGCCATAATGTTGCAAACAATCTTAGAAGTGGTATGCATAATTTCTTTATCCCTCAATAGGCAAAGTTATATTGACAACAATATAGATATTGTCTAACACTGGGAGATCTGCAGAAAAGGCATTGGATTCAGTTCTATACCAGTGAAATATTAAGGATACTGGTATTTGAGTATCAGTAAAAAGGGTTTGAAATTGGCTGAATCACTGATTTTGGCAGAAAAACTCCCTGCAATTTTCTTGATTCTTCCTGACTGTGGTAGAAGACAAAAGGAGGGGTTGATTTCCTCATCGTTAATATAGACTGAGGCCTTGACTCTCTATGCCGGAGTAGTAGAGGGCATAGTAAGCATTCTGAGTTCAACAACACCAATATAGCTGCTTTAAAACTATACTCTGTCCTCTTCAAAGGAGAGCTGAGTTCGAGCTTTCATGTGGGTCATTCTTGTTCTGATAAAGATTTACATGCATATAATGCAAATCTTGAGGTATAGACGATGCATGAACATCTTTACTAAGGCTGTCACAGTACTGCTCCAGAGGTTAGCAGTGAGTAAATGGTTAGGCATATCTGTTGGATGAAGCTGTGGGATCAGTATGGCTGGCTTGTCAAAATCAAAACTTTTTGGTACCGGAGTCTGTCGTTTAGTTTGTAGTGTAGACAGCAGCATTACCAGTTTAGTGGTAATGATAGAAGAAAGGACAAATCAATCAATATGATTATCAACAAATCCAACAATCCATGGCTCTGCTTGATGAGGCATGGTATGGTATATCATGGAAGCCATATGGTCACTGAATGGTATGGATCATGTGCTGGATGGCTGCATGTTGCAGCATCAACTAAGGTATGGGGAGACCTCATGGCTCATTCAATTCATTGAAAAACTCAATGTGCTCAGACTTACTGGCCCTAAGGCCATTCTCAGATATGCAGAGGGATGTATGACCACTGGACTGCCTAGATCTGGCTGGAAATTCTTCCCTCGTAGTGTTTAAACTCTCAGCTAGGGCAGAATAAGATGAAGGTCAGGAAAAAGATGGCCAGAACTAATCAACTCTGTTATTGCCTGTTGGATTAAATGTACATGACAAAGGAATAAAGAAAGAAAAATAATAATACCAATAGTTAACGACGCTAACATTAAACAATGAGAGACACCTGTAATGCGAGGGGATACTCAATACATCAGTACTTTCAGGATTTGATTTTCTCCATTGCTCCTTGTTCTTTGAAGTTTTTCTTAGTACTGTCAACCTTGTAGTATCTGACCAATTAGTCCATGTAGCTGACAATGTACACTTTGTACAGGTGATGTTTGATTATGTGAATCATTGCTGGCCTTTATTTTATTTTTTGCACTTTGTACAGGTGATGCTGGGATTATGTGAATCATTGCTGGCCTTGATTTTATTTTTTACACTTTGTACATTTTGTTGTCATTGCTATAGTCTGAAACAACAAAGGACTAAAGAGGAAAAATAATAGTTAACAATGTTAACAATGTAGAGACCCAATATGCTAGGGTGCAAATAGACAGTGTGTGTGAACATGAACTACAAATATGTAATTCTATTACAATGTAGATGTGAGAACCGTGTGTTCAGAAACGCAGAGACTAAGTCCATATAGGTGAAGAAATTTCAAACAAATATGGCTGAAATTTAAATAATATAGTATACCACCTGTAGAATAAAATGTAATAAGTCTGAAAATAATGCAGTCCTCAATAGATGGATGAATATAATACAAACTCCAACTGGTTTTCAGGAGACAAAGTGAACTACAATGACCAAAAGCCTTAAAGTAGTGCCACCTGTAAGCAAGGGGAGGTAATGAGTAACAGAAAGAGAAATTTTCATCTCTGAGAGGCTGGATTCTGGAGGATTATATTCCAAATGTTAATGTGATTGGAGAACATATTCGAAAGAAAAAGACAGAATCATGGTGTGCTGTGTGATCTACCTATATTTCTAGTGGACAATACTCTGATCTTCTGCTGCATATGACAGCAGATCAGTCTATACTGTTTGATCTAGTTATTTCTAGTCAACAGTGGATACCAGATCTTTTGTTGCAAGATGTAATAGTAGATCAGTCTCTGCTGTCTGATCTAGCTATAATTTCAAGTCAACAGTGGATACCCTATCTTCTGTTGCAAGATATAATGGTAGATCAGTCTCTGCTGTCTGATCTATCTATAATTTCAAGTCAACAGCATAGATATGTACCATGATCTTCTGTTAAACAATGTGAAGGCCAATATGTCTGTATATAATTTGAAACTTGATTCACATTATGAATAGATTAATATAGTATAGGTATAACCATATTTGATGACTTTTCTCAAGCTTTTACTGACCTGAGGTGATTCAAACAGTAGACCAGTATGACCATCTTCCACGACAGTCTCATTGCCTGGAATTCTTCGGGCTAGTACTGGTGTGCCTAGCAACATTGCCTATATATACAGTATATTAAAAGAATAAAAGTATAAAAAAACCTCACATAATTCAATGAGACTTATTCTCCCAAAAAATTACTTCCCAAGTTAATGTAATTTTAATGTTATATTACAAACAATATAAATCATGCAAGTTTTTTTAAAATGAAAATTGTTTTATCATGAGAGATTCATACTCACCATGCACACATTCAATTCTAATTTTAAAATAGTTTTCTCTCACCAAAATGCATATCGGCATAATGCATCTTATTTCATTTCATGTTTTTGTTTTTTCTTAGCTCATGCCTTTTTAGTTCATGGTTCAGGTAAACAACTAAAAAAAGATTTCAAATCATTCAATGTCTTGGCTGTCTGTGATTTTACAGTGACATATCAATCACATTATGCCTGTATGCCTGTAACAGTACAAAGTGACACACTTATTACATTCACAATACAAAGTGACATATTGGCAACAGTACAAAGCATCACACATCACATTCACAGTGCAAATTGGCACATATAAAATATTATGCCTGTAACAGTACAAAGTGTCACATACATTATCATTTGTAGTATGATGTGGCATACTGGCACACACAGAACATTATGACTGTAACAGTACAAAGTGACACATTCATAACATTCACAGTACAAAGTGGCATATTGGCACACATAGAATATTATTTCTGTAACAGTACAAAGTGACACACATATAACATAAAATAATGGCAGATGTTCCCTATGGCTCACTTCTTCTGTTAGAAGTAACAATAAAGAAGAAACTATTCATCATATTATTTCAGGGATTACCCTCTTGCATGTCTTGTCTCAGATGTTTTTACTGTTACAAACTGAACTTGACTGCTAATGTGTCCAGATACATTTACACAGTCTATTCAAAGTCCGTATCCATAAACAGTCCATTCAAAGTCCAGATCCATTAATAAAGTGTATTCAATAGGAAAAAAGAGGGCATTTATACTCTCATAAATACAGATTTTATTAATAAGCTTGATCAATTATGTTGAGAAGACTGGCTTGGTTGGATATAGCACAGTACGAGACATAGCACAAAAGTACTTTGTGGATCCTGACCATCATGTTACATGCCTTTTAAAGCTGACACTTGTTATTTAAACATGAAAGCAAATTTTCTGTAAGTTATGTCTCTCTGAGAATACTTACCCAATCACATTAGTGTTAGAGGATACAAGCCTCCTATCTCCCAAACCCAGCCCTACTAAAGGTATGAAAATCAATCTTTTCTGTCTAAATCACAAAGACAAATAACAAAACTATTGCACATTACCTCCCCTTGCCTCCATCCAGTGCTGCTAGTTTCTAACCTGAGTGATATAAAATTAGAATCACATAGCAGGGTGGCTGGGAGGGTTTTAAGTAATGTGGTCGAGTAAGTAGTCTCATACGACCATATGATTAGTGTGTGTTTTCCTGGCCTTGAACTTTCACATTTATTACATTTCATTTACATGTTTCAATGAAACAACAAAATAATAAAAAAGATGGATAAATTAACAATGCATCTCGTGAACCATGTGCAGTTTGTACAAAAATGTGAATCACAACAACTATCAAAAATAATTTGTTGTACCATGCAGTCAAAATAGACAAAGTCCATGAATGTTACAAATTCATGGAAATATTTCAAAAATTGAAGACTAACATATACCACCAGTAGAGGAATGATTAATGCATAAAATATAACCCAAATTCCTTGATAGATTCTAAAATTCACAACAATATTGGCATGGATTTATCGAAGGTGTCTTTATGTTGACAATGAAGCTTAAAAACTAGCCAACATCTAGTGACAGCAAGAGGAAAACATAGGCAAGAGTTACTGCCATTTGTCTACGTGCTATAGACAGAAAAAATGTTATGACTATGGTCTTAACAGAAAGGAGCAAAACCAACAAGTTGTGTACATTAAACAATTTCATTGTCTAAGTTATGCAATGAAAATTAAAGAGGAACATAAAGTACTGTGAACAAAGTCCAAAATAATCCTCAATAGTTAAATCATAAATGAAAAAGGATCGAGCGTTTTGAATAAATTCCAGATTCTCAAATGTGCTGATGTACCAATATCATCGAATGTGTTTAATTGCCAACAAAATTGATTTTTCACTCCCTGACTGTTTCATTGCCAACAGTCTTGATTTATCACAATGGCATTGTCCAAAACTCCTTTGAATAAATTCACAATTATCCCAGAATAATATTTCAATCCTGAGTCAACAAATACTTGGTAATTCCACTGAATAATCCAAACAAATGAGTTATCTTGAATTATGTCTAACCTCAACATTAAATACATCTGCAGGCTGATTTTAAAAAAAGAGACAGCAAATAGGAATGAATCAATTGTCCACTTAATCATTCTTATATACACACTGTGGCTCTAATTCGCAGTATTTTCCTACTTTTTTTGCATTACCTCATACATGACATATTTCACAATATCTCACATTGCAACAGAAACCACCTGACTCAATTATCCAGTGGGAAATTACCCCTAACTTGTAAACATGTTTATTATCAAGATTAATTTTAAATGGTGCAAACACCTATTTACAGCTCAAGTGCACCAAAAGTCAAGGACAATATATATATATATATATATATATATATATATATATATATATAACCTGCCTGTATTTGGGAGGTAGCAGCCTTATATCCCCTAATGTTAATGATATAGAGCAACATATTTAATGGAGAAATGAAGATCTCAATGACCAATATTTTGCATGAATAATTAGAGGTTCTCCAAATTCTGCATGCACACATCAAGTTTCAAGGTATTATCAACTGATACCTACCTCTAGTATGGCTATAGGCATACCCTCACTTAGTGAAGAGTTCACAAGCACTGAGCTCCCCTTAATTGCAGCATGCGTGTCACCGAGGCTAAGTCCAGGGATATACAGAACTCTGGGTAAACTGTCAATATACATGTATATACACATCCTTTTACCAGGTTAAAATAAAATGAAGGTAATGCTTTTTTGTTGGTTTTGGAATCATTTTAAACACATTAAGGTATATCATGCAGAGGAAATGAGAGCTAAGTGCCTTTCGTCAGGACACAATGAGGCAGCTGATTTGGGCTGGCATGGGTAGGTATTGAACCAGCAACCCCAAGTCTCTACCAACTGACCTAAAGTGGAAAACCATGCAGACCACAGGAGTAAAAATAAAGTTGACTGCAAGCACATTTTTAATTAACTATCCCAATATATCCAATTTATACAACTCTTGCTACTTAACCAGGAACATTTTTTAAAAAAATGATACCATGGACTGACAGAAGAAATGCAGTTTGGTCACAAATGTCAGCTCACATAACTGAGTTAGCAATTTTAAGCATAATGTAATTAACAATTCTGTATTGGATAATCCAACTGCTACTTGTGAGAAGCTCTTTGTAGCTCTCTACCATGTTCACCCACCTCAAAAAGAAGTGGGGAACAAATTACTAGCTTAAATCACATTCAAAGTTGACCTCCTATTATAACCAAGAAATATTATCCTGTATCTGCCTTCTGTTGTCCAAACAAGTTCAAGTCCTTACAAATATGTCCACATTGGCTATTTCTTTCTCCTTACTTTAGTGAGGGAATATTACAGCATCCTGTCTATCCAACCATCTGTCAAACTGCCTCTTCTCCTGAACTAAAGCCCATGTAATGACAATTTATTTCCAGTTATATATCACAACCAAGCTGATATACATGACTTACTTCTCTATCTCTTGCTGGAACTTCTTCTGAAAGTTCTTTTCCACCTAAAACGATTAAACATAGAAAAGATCAATGAAAGATCAATGAAAGTCATGTTATTTACCAGCATGGCAGGTATAGTTAGATACTTTCATCTATCTGAATGTGAATCAAAGGTATCAGAAGAAAAAACGTTCATCTTTGAGCAGAGATGTGAGTTACATCCTATTTTCAATAGGATTAGGGGTAATTCTATAGTCAGTATGCGTCTGTGAAGGCACATGAAGGTTTGGTTCATGTGTTACTGCAAAAGAGCCAAGACTTCTTTTGATTTTCTCTTCCCTACAGGTATCTCATATTTTGATCTTGGTGAGTTAGCAAATAACTAATCCAGATATTTCTGTGTATTTTTGAAGTCGGTGATAATTTCATTTCCATGAGAGATTTAAGTGAGCAGGAAACAGTAATCTTGAGTGGAACATAGATTTCGGAGAGAAAAACATATAACCATCATTATGATTTTGTTGTACAGTGCCGATAAAACAATCTTGATGATGCATAATAATAATGATAATGAAAACAAAAATTATAATGACACGGATATTTGGTGTAAGGTATTTGCTAAAATATCAATCTTAAAAGGTTAACCTGTGTACAACAGTCACCTGTGTGCAATAGCCAGTTTTGCCCTTCCACTATTTACAGGTTCGGCTATTAAAAAACTATTACAATTAAACCTAAAAGTTTATGACAAAAAAAATTACCAAGTAATAAATAGAAAAGAAAAACCATTATATTAGATTTAAAATGGGGATCTGAAAAGTATACAATCATGAAACATTGACTTCTTACTGCTTAATATCAAGAGCATACATATATATATATATATATATATATATATATATATATATATATATATATAAAGTAAACTGGGTCTGTAGTTCCAAGATATGAATGCTCCCAATGCAGCCAAAAGTGTCCAGAGTCTGAAAATCTGCTAAAGTTTCAAGAAATCATTTAACTGACAGAAAAGTCCAAAAATGTCATCACCAAATGTCCTCTCCCCACCAATTATTAATTATCAAATGTACATCGTGTGTGAGATTAAAGAGAGAGTAATAAACACACACACAACCTTTAATTGCTTCATTTTCTTCTTTTTTATGCCCAAAAAATGTAGTCCATATAAAGGTGAATATAACATATAATTTAGTAAAAAATAGCATAAAGATTATGCAAAAAACTTAATGGATGACAGGTGTGGAAATACCAATTCTTGAGTAGAAAAGAGTTTAGCTAAACTGATGTCAGATGACCTCATTAATACACACAGATCCTGCTCCAAAGAAAACTCAATGGATATCTCAATCACAAAAATACCTATTTACCACGTTTGATCTAAAACTGATAAGAGTTATTACAGTGTTGAAAAGTTCTGCCAATCTGATGAAACATCACCTCATTACTATCCATGAATCCTGCTTATTAGTGTTCTTATCTGAGACCTTGTTCATTGAAGCCTATTTACCAAGTATGATTAAAATTGGACCACAAATCCAGTTTTGAGTGGCAAGGAAGCTCAGTCAATTAGATGCAAGATCATGTTATTAATATGATATGTCTAACTCATTAGATTATTTTTCAAGTCTGAATAATAATATTTGGTCAGAAATATAACTTCAAATGTGGTAACAAGCTTAACCAATCAGATGCAAGATGGCCTCATTATTATGTGTGTATTTCACTCATTATCAAAATAGTTTGGGATAAGACCATCAGAACATATGATTTTGTAGCTCAGGGCAGATAGACCTAGGGACAAAAGTATGGAGGGAAAAACAGAAAGAGGGATGGGTGGTCCATGCTGGTCTAGTACATACAACTTATGTAAATTTAATTTGTATTGTGTTGGCTTTTCTCCATGTGTGTATATATATATATATATATATATATATATATATATATATATATGTGTGTGTGTGTGTGTGTGTGTGGTTGACCTTGGTCAGTAATTGAGTTTAGGGCCAACCTGACTTTGGCCTTGCTACTTTGTAAATAACATTTCACATAGCTAATAGTCCAAATGTCTTTGATTTTATATTACATATTAAGATCATTATTAATTATAGGCAAACAGGTTTACAGATGTTGAGTTCAAGGTCATGTATTTGACATTAAGAATGTTTTAAAAGCGAGCTGTTTATAACTTTTTGGAAAATGACACTTGTTCCGGTTCTGTTATTGTCTTACCTTTTTATATAAATGTTGTTTACTTCAAAATTGCTCATTCCTATCTTAACATCTAAAGTGGAATCAGTCTTCTCGTAGTGTTCAGTTTTAATTTCAGAGGATTTATTTTTAAATTATTGGAATTAAAAAGTGCTCAATATTTTTGACTAAATCACAATCTTTTTATTAATGTAAATTCAATCAAAGACATATTGGACTATATCATTATGAAACATCAAGACTGATCACACATTAGCACATCTGAGACTACATTCACACCAACACATTAAATATTGTTATTCATTCATTACACAAATAGAATTCAGTAGGAATACTCCAAATTTGGACCTGTAATAGAACTTTAAGAACTATCTGGGATTTAATTCAAAATACTGTAATTTTTTTGCTTTTAAAATTCACTTCATATGTAAGGAAAGTAAAGCACTGTGTAATTTTACAAAACGTGTTGGTTGTCCCTCTTTTCTGTTACTTAGTTTAAGACCACTGAGTCATCACAAACTGGATAGAATTTTTTTTTAACTTACCCGAGGTCCAATGATTAGAAAGATCGCCCTATAGTCTGGTTTGCTTTGACTCCATTCTGAAAATATATAGAAATATTGTTGTTGGAATACTTTTAATTCAATTTTTCCCCCAAGTAGATTAAATCATCCTTTGCCTAACTTGAGATATTACAATATTTCATCCTAAAAAACCCATAGAAAGGTCTGTACTTGAAAGAAAAGACTTATCCTGTTATCTGTACAATGTTAAATGTCAAATGCAAGTGAGTGTGGTACTTTTTTCCCAACAGTTTCTGCCTTGGAAGATTTATTGGTTACAAAATTTCAAGTAAGACACCAAATATTTGATGGTAGGCCATGAATTACTGGATTTTCCAAGAGAAATAATTCATAATTCACTGGAGTGAATTGCCAAAAATATTTTTTACGCTGCAGCTGACAGACATTATTAACATAATGATATAATCTGATATATATGATATGATGTAATATAATATATAATAATGAAATCTGATATACCTTTAAGACATTGATTTGATCTAGTACAGTAGTTCCCCTCAAGAACTCCCCCCCCGACCAGTTGCCACCCACTTTTTATGGCCAGAATCCCTTGGCACTGACGAGTTTGTGTTCAAAAGTACCCCTCAAGAAAGGCCACCCCTCTAACATGACCAGCAGACAACATATTTGTGCAAAAATGTAAAATTGAACCCTCACAAGCAGCCAAATTTTATTATTAATATGTGTCCAAAACCAATAATTAATTCACACAGTAAGTTTAGTAATACGATTATCTTTCACGATGTCTGTTTCCAGATGTTTCTTTACTCAAAGAAGTGCTTTGCTAAAGTACATGTACCTCTACGGTTAGTATTATTAATGCTAACGATTAGAGGAAATGGGGTCAGCAATGTTTTGATAGAGTTTGGGCTTCACACAGCATTTTTTGGAGAATGATTTTGACTGGACATAATTGTTAAGATCATGACATGGACAGCATAGGCTAAATATAGATTCTGTGGATTAACACACATTGAGAAATAAACTTTGAACACAACAGGGTACCAGACAAAAACCATAAAATCATGTGACAGTACATTTATCACATCCTTGATAATCAAGGAATCTCATTTAGTCTACAAAAGTTTCGGCTGCATAATTAAATTGCAATACCATACAATTAGCAACATACAAATAAATCGTTACAAAACTTTAACATGTCATCACCTAAACAGAGAAATAATACTCCAGAAGGAAAAGTAAAAGTCATTAGACTTGACAACAATGGGGAGAGTTCACTTGATTATAAGTTTTACGTTGGGAAGACTCCAATAAACAATATCGTAACAGATAAGAAGAATATTCTGTAATGGTGGGAAAATGGCATAAATGGAAAGAGAATTATTTTAAATAGGAAACAATGTATGTACCAAGATTTAAATATCACTTTAGAATAGTTCTGCATGCCAACAATATCAAACTCACAATTTGCTCCTTAGAATAAGAACTATTAATTTATGTTACCTTCAAATAAGTCTGTTTTTAAGACAAGAACATTTGAATAATTAATGCTAATTTTAAATGAAGATATTAACTGCTTTAAGTTATATATAGATTTCTTACTACACCCCTCCCCCGATAACTCATGCATAGTGGGGTTCACAAACATAGATCGTTATATAAGCGAGGGTGTGAGTTATTAAGGGACCTCCAAAATTAAAAAAAATCCACTTATAAAGAGAGAAAACCATGGGTGGGGGGGAGGGAACTGGGCTGTTTAATGACTGAATCCTCCTTTTACAATCACGTCGATAATAATTGTGAAAAACACGCTTTTTCTAATGAAGTTTTTCATTATTCTGTATAAATAACATTTTTTTTCAAAATTTCCAACATGTAAAAGATCGTTCCAACTGGTTTCAACAACCATCACATGTACGTGAAAACAGGTGTATTATGTCACTGCTTTGTGTTTTGTTGATTAGTTTGGTTCTTGGAGTGGTTTTAAATAGTATACTAGGAAGTTGAGAGTCAAAGTAGCCAGAAACTAGACTATCTGTTGATATACCACCAAACAAGATTCCTTTTCTCAAAAACTACTAACATTTATTTCGTGAGACAATTGCCTACATCAAAACTCAATTTCTGTATTGTTCAATTAGTACAATATTGATGTTGTGGTTTCACTGAAAGTAATAGTGAAACTTCTTATCATCCCTGAGGATATCTCTAAGTGCCAGTTCAGAAATTCTCACAAAATTGCTTACCCACAATGATCCATATCTGTGAAACCAAGTTCTTTATTTTATGAAAAAGGTAGTTTATGTTACATAATAAAATTTATAACCATGTTCTATTGATCAATTGAAGTGATTTCACCCGACATACGACCAGGGCTGCTAGATTTTAAGCATGTAGGAAAATTGCGTGCCTTTTAACATTTTTTATATTCCACCTCCTTTATTTGAGTCAAAAAACATACTTAACATGATAGGGCCTAATACAAAGGAGGCCAGCTGTTAATTCGTTGCAACATCACAACAAATACTTCCACAAGTCAGTTATCAAAACATAGCTGGCACTTAATTAGGTTCTCAGAGAAATGCTTGCAGACATAGCTGTTACAGTAGATTGACACATTTTATGTTTAATACATATTGCATTTGTGATGATTACACTGAAGTAAAACTAAAAGATAGAATTAAAACACAAATTTCACTTAATAAAAGTTATTTAAATGGCATTTAAATATTAATGTACTGCCTACACTATGAGTAATTGACATTTTCATTTATCAAAATTTCCTTGAATATCTTTAATTAAGGTGTACTAAAAATGTCGTTTGGAAAGAAAATATAACCAATTATATGACTTCTTATTAAAAGCTGATAATTTTAAAATGTTAATTAAGGTTTCCAAGTCATATATACTGTTTTCGTCCATAAAACAAACGATATATCAATGTTTCAGTTACCAATTCTGATCACGATATTTTTTTCAAGTTCAAGAAATAGGGACCAGTATTCTTTGGTGTTATTTTCTGGTTTTTTAAAAAATGGGATCTACACCTTACCCCACATTATAAGCAGGTTTGCGAGTTATCGAGGGAGTGGTGTATATACACAATCATATATTATAGATACATATGCATCTCATAAATGTTGTCCCCCTCTGGAAAGGCCACCCATCTTATATGGCCACTGTAGTAAGTATGGCACTTATTATACCAGAGATCAAAGTTCAAAACCCCCAATGTGATTCACACTTGTTTTTATCAATTATTTATTTTGTTGATGTGCCTTTTCTTCATTTAATTAAGAAAGGGAATTCTATTACTAGAGATATTTTTTGTCTGAATATATATATAAAAATAACAGCAGAACATAACCAGTAAACAGATGATGTTGTCAAATGAGGTACTGTAAGAAAACAACTACTTCAATTTGTTATAAATTAGGATAGCCAAGATGTCGAGCATTAACATCATCCAAGTGAATAACATATTTCATAGGTGAAATACTCAAATACTTTCTCTAGCAGTGAAATATATCCATTATTCACTCAATACAGGTTATTTAGTGAGTAAATTAATCAGTGTTGTAAATCTAATCCAGATAAAAAATAGAATCACCTGAGAACTGTCTCACCAGATAAAGTGGATCCTTCACCTCCCTGATTCCACCAACAAGAAGGAATATTTTCAGATCTTCAGTGGGTCTGGGGAGGGGAAAGTTGTTGTTGATGAGGTACTGACACAAACATCTATCTGTTGGTTCCACCTGAACAGCTATAAAACATTATAAATACAGAAGCAAGTGTTACATGAAATAAGATGACTCATTTCTGAAAGCAAATCCTATGGTGGTATTAGACAAACTTTGAACTGGTTAATGACAACAGTGACACAATGTGCATTTATATAATATATATGTTGTTTGTTTTTAACACGCTTTGTTAGCACATGATTTGCTGATGGCAGCCAGCATAACTGGTGGAGAAGAACCAAGTAACCCCCCCCCCCCCAAATAAGAACCACTGAAGCTACTGGCAAGCTTTCTTACATACCACATTGGCCAAGTCTGAGACTGCTATTTGCACAGTTGGACATGCCAGGCTACCTATCCAATGCAAGCAGATGACAACCATTGATTTTAGATTTTGCATAATTAGTACAAATATTTGGTGAAAATTCAACATTCTGAATCATACTGACAAAATTCCAATAACTTTTTAGACATGCTTTTTGTAGAACAGAGTCATGACAGACTGGTGCAGAGAATGGACTGTAAATAGTTTCAAAAATTGTGGCAAAAATAAAATAAAAGGAAAGATGCTGATGATCCTTGTGAGAAAAACTTATTCATGGTTATTGTTTGGGCCAAAAATGTTGAAGGATTTAAAGGTTCTCAAGAGATATACCATTTGTTCACCTTAGACCTCAACTGTTACTGACTGTGTACTGGTATGTACAGACTCACAGCAAAAGACTGTATACAAATTATCACTTGTAATCAACCAATTATTTATTCTAACTGGGCTGCCAAGATTCTGACAAATTTATGCTAGGATCCCTGATTAGCACACTCATGAGTTGGCACATCACTTTAAATTAAAATTCATAATTTTCAGCTTGCCACTGCAAATTCGTAGATTTGATCATACTGCCTAACACAAAACTTCTTTGGCCTATTATACCCCAACCCCTTCTGATAGCAACATCATCCCAAACAGTCATCAAAGAAAACTAAACCAAAATTCATTAATACATGTTTTCCTGTTATGAACCCATATAGAGGGTGAAGCTTTGTAAAAAAATATTTGTAACAATTTAGTACTGTTGACCACTTGGCTTGCTACAAGAACCTTTGGGGATGGAGCCAAAACAGTACCCATTTTACACAAAAATTACCATAATATCAAGTAAATTTCCATCCAATAAGTTTAGGATATAGAGCAAAAGACAGACTGATATACAGGCTGATGAAGTTTTAAAAATGCATGTGGGTCATGCTGTTGCATTGTGATATCATGAAAGCTGCATCACAAATGGACCATCATCATTGTTTATTAAGTTACCAATATCTTGCCAAGGACATCATTGGCCTCCATCGCCCGAAGAAAAAACCCTGGGTTACAGAAGAGATTCTGAAGTTGTGTGATGCCCGAAGAGAACTAAAAAGCACCAGACACACAACAGGGGCATTGAAGTATCGAGAAATAAACAAGAATATCAGAAAAAACTTGAGCAAAGCAAAAGAAAATTGGATTGGACAAAAGTGCACAGAAATGGAGAACAGTCTGATAAAGAATAACAGCAAAAAGGCATTCCAAATTGTGAAAGACCTCACCAGATAGAAACAACCAAGAGTCAGTACCATTCAAGACAAAAATGGAAAATGCCTCACAGAATCGAGTGACATTGCTGAAAGATGGACTGAGTATTGCAAAGAACACTACAACCATCAGTCCACAGGAGACCCAGAGGTGCTAGAAGTTCCAAACTCCTCAAATGATGATGACTTCCCCATTCTCAAAGAAGAGGTGGAGTCAGCAATAAGAGCACTGAAGAATGGGAAGGCAGCTGGAGTAGACAACATCCCTGCTGAACTTATCAAGAATGGGGGAGAATCAGTGAAAGAGCTACTAACAAAAATCTGCAACAAGATCTGGCAGACAGGTGAATGGCCAACACAATGGACCCAGTCACTGATTATAACACTTCCCAAAAAAGGCAATCTCCAGCTGTGCCAAAATTACAGAACTATCAGTTTGATCAGCCATGCTAGTAAGGTAATGCTGAAGATCATCTTGAACAGACTGAAACCACAAGCAGAAGAAATAATCACTGAAGAACAGGCCGGGTTCCGGAGTGGAAGAAGCACAACAGAACAAATATTCAATCTCAGGGTTCTGTACGAAAAGTACTTGCAACACCAACAAGACATCTATCATGTGTTCATAGATTTCAAAAAGGCCTTTGACAGAGTGTGGCATGAGGCATTGTGGGGCACAATGAAGAAGTATAATATGGGTCAAAAGTTAACCAATACCATCAAGCAGCTGTACGCCAAGGCTACCAGTGCAGTAATTGCCCAAGGTGCTGTGGGGGACTGGTTCCGGACAACAGTGGGAGTGCGTCAAGGCTGTCTGCTGTTACCCACGCTTTTCAACATCTACTTAGAGCGCATCATGAGCAAAGCCCTGGAAAACCACTGTGGGACAGTCAGCATTGGAGGGCGTAACATCACCAACCTCCGCTTTGCAGATGACATTGATGGGCTGGCAGGCAGTGAAGACGAGCTAGCCACCTTAGTTAAGAACCTGGATGAAACATCTTCCAGATTTGACATAGAGATAAGCGCTGAGAAGACAAAACTGATGACAAATAGTGGCAAACAAATCTCAGCCAAGATTAAAGTCAGAGGACATGAAATGGAAACAGTGAGCCAGTTCAAATATCTTGGTTCCATAATCACTGAAGAGGGATCAAGAGCAGAAATTTTGTCAAGAGCAGCACAAACAATGGCAGCTATGTCAAAGCTAAGACCCATCTGGAGAGACAAGAATATCTGTCTGAAAACTAAAATCAGACTATTGCGAGCTCTAGTCATCTCAGTCTTTTTGTACTCATGTGAGGCATGGACCCTGACAGCAGAATTACAACGAAGAATCCAGTCACTTGAAATGAGATGCTACGGAACCATCCTTGGCATCTCTTACATGGACCACATCACAAATGAAGAAGTGCGTAACACCATCAGGTGCAAAGTAGGCCAATATGAGGACCTCCTCACCACCGTCAAAAAGAGAAAGTTGAAATGGTATGGCCATGTCACTAGAGCCAACAGTCTATCCACAACAGTCCTGCAGGGTAGCATCCAGAGTGGCAGAAGGAGAGGTAGACAAAGAAAAAAGTGGACTGACAACATCACAGAATGGACCAGGAAAAGTTTTGCGGAGACACAGGCATTGGCACATGATCAAGACAAGTGGAGGGAACTGGTCAGATGTTCAGTAGCACAATGCCTCAACGACCACACTAGGTCATGAGACTGATGATGATGATGATGATGATGATGATCTTGCAAAGAATGATGGTAATGGTGTTAGATACAGATGGGTGAATGTGAATGGTTCTATGAAATTCTATATTTAAAACTACTTACCCTGGGGAATTATCTTGATGCAGTTTTTGTTCAAATTGGGCTAAGAATAGAAATAAAATAAATTATCATCAGAAACATTAGATATAAAACTTGGTAATGAATATGAAAATGTATTAAAAACAAACTAGTGTATTTTATGTAATTTTTCCTACACAAAAAAAATCATGATTAATTTCCTGAAAAATTATATGTTAATAAATGATTATCATTGACCGTGTACAAACAGTAAAAGGAATGTACCCAAAAAAGTTCCATAGAACACAAGCTACTCAACAACCTAACGGTACAAACTAACAAAATGTATATTTTCAGCCTCATTCTTCTCTCAACTCAAGAATCCAATTACAATAAAAATAAAAGTACTCAAAAAGATTCTTGTTGTTATTAGTGAATGAAAGAGAGAGAGAGAGAGAAAGAGAGAGGATAATGTCACAGTGTGCAAGCTCGTCTGCATTTAGATTTTACTTCTTTGCAACTGTTATGCTGTTATATTGTGTAATATTGGCAAAATGATTAAGATGGTGTGAACATGTATTAGTTATTGGTATTATTTATTGGTAAACTGAATGCAACGATATGAGACCATTTGTCAAGAAATTAAGTGTAATTTGTATTCTTATATCAACAGTAACCTCATTGTCAAATTGCAATAAAAAAATATAAAGAACTTGAGATCATATTTTAGTTAATGCACACAAGATTGTGTGTGTTTGCATGAAAGATAGGAAACTTTGTCAGTGTACAAGACTGTATTTATTCAGGGCGGTTTTTATTTGTAGCTTATGTAAAGAGAAAAAAGACTATTTTCAGTTACCTGATGATTGTTGTAATCCTCATGTATTACGACACTACTATATTCCATTATCAATTAACACTTCCAAATCAACAATCATTCTTATTTTAATTATGATATACACCCAGTCTGTCACAACAAGCACATGGCTATGCAGTGTTATTTACATGCAAAATAAATATGCTCAGAGCTTTGGTTATTCCAGTTGAAACCAGATAGAGGATAAGAATCGACAGAAGAACAAGAAACAAACCATCAATTCAAATTTTTTGTATTGTTTCACAGAAAAAAAAAGAAACATATTCATCTGGTTTCAAGAAGCCACAAACTCCAAGAAAACTGGTAGTCGCAAATAAAAGTCTGCATAAGACACAAGACCAATCACATTTAACTTGAACCGTGTAGTTACAATGGCTTGATACTTTCAGCTTCTTTTCCTCATATCGGTATGGTTCTTACACTGTTGATGACTTACCCACATTATTCTGCTGATATCCAACAACCAGAATTTAAACAACCATACAGAAATGAAATATAAAGACAAGAAAGAAAAAAAATCTATTTTAGTATAAGTGACCTTGACCTTGACCTTTAAGTTAATTACACTATCATATATTTTAAATTATGCTGAATACTATAAACATAAACTTAAGTTCCTGAGAAGAAATTTAATGCAAAAGCAACTATTTTTATTTAGCAACCATGACCTTCAGTAAACTGACCTATGAATTAATAATGTTCTTTCTTTGGTTTAAAAGCAATTCTATAAAGTTTTGTTAAATTCTAACCATCAAACTAAAGGTTTTTGTGCAAGAAAGAAATATTTAAAAATTCTACTTTTTTCTAGGTGACTTTGACCTTGAAGCTACTAATATAGTGATACATAAATTGATTAAATTCTTTCTCTGAAATATGACTAATAAAACTTAAGTTATTGTGCAACATCTGTTTTTATGAATGGTGATTCTGGGCTTCATGCTACTAATTTCAAAATGAACAGGTCTTTTTTGTAGCCATTTGAAGGGAAACACACCTATTAAGTTGTGTCTATTAGAACTAAGTTAAAACGTTGAACTAAGACAGATCTGTACAGACAACAGTAAACCATAACAGCCTGCAATTTTCATTGACTGGGTATCAAAGGCACTGTTGACCACAATTTTCAGATCGTTATGACTCATAGATAATTAGCAGAGAAACTCTTGAAAATGTGGCAATTTATAATTCTGCTGCATAAAATAAAAGTAAAAATCGCAGCATGATCATACTGCAATCGGAAGTTTTATCTGAATACATATTGTGGATTACTTATTAAGACACGTATATGTATCAAGTCATAGAACTACTGGTAATAGTGTCATAGAAACTAATTGCAAAACTTAAGACAAATAAATGTAGCCTGGAATATACATCACAGTATTTAGTTTTGTTTTATACACCTGATGAAGCTGCTTTAAATCAAGCTACATGACTGTAAATAGCAGAGTATGAGAAACTCAACTGAACACAAATGTTTACCAAGGTACTGACACAAAACAGATTGACAGACAGACATCAATCCATTAGCTACAGTTGCATTTTGACTAAATGAAGTTTTCATATGAATTTTAAAGCTTCTCTGGTTTGGATTCTTTCCATCACATCTGTGTTTGGTGTAAAATTCATCTTCAATAATAAGAAAGTAAGCTTTGTTTTTAATATTTATTTCTTATCTTCAGAAAAAAGTATGAAAAGTTTAGCAAAAATAAGGAGTAAACAGTTTACCCAGAGAGACAGCACTCTGTCTTGAAGATACTTGCTGAATACTATTGTATACCTGCAAAAAAGTTAAGCTTCAATACAAATATGCAGGCAAGAACACAAACACATATTAACTCAGTGTCCTTGTGCCTTTTAAAGAAAAAATGGAAATTATAACGTGATGGCATGTGTACTGTTGTGCAACTTCACCTTATACATCCGCTACTTCAGTCTGTTATACATCTTGCTAGTCAATATGTTGTACAGAAAATAAAAATAAAATCTGTTTGCTAAGAGTGATTCTTGGATAAATTTCATCTTGTGGGTGAAAAACAATGTAATTTAACCCACAAGATGAAATATATCCATTTATTCACTAGTTTCAAGTACTTCCCAAACTGCCCTAGCGCTAACTGTTTCTACATAAAACACTAAACATTTGAACAGTATTTTAGCTCCCGATGTTGATTCAATGAAGAAATTAAATAATAACAAACATATTGATATGCAGTTCCTAATGGATAGAAATATACATATTATCTTAGTTAATCTGTCATGATTATCTGAAAACACATCACTGTCTTGACTTTTGAAGAATTTATTCTCAGTAATTCACTTAATTAAATCAGGACTTAATTAGTTTTGTACCTTTTTGTACATCCCGTTATAAATTTTATGTTCCATTTTTCTGATTGTGAAAGGTTATTCTCTACTAGAATCAAGAGTGGGTTAACAAACAGGATCACACAAAGAACTCTAAACTACCTGATGACAATTAAATGAAAGTACAGAAAGACTTTGTCTAAACAACTTTAATTTGAATGGGGCAATGACAATATATAGGAAAATATATAGGGAAGTAAACAAACAATGAACGTCATTTTACTTAAATTCAAAGACAAATAAGTTTCCCATTAAATCATAATATAATTCAGTGAAATTAAACATAGTATTTAAAGATATGTACTTATACATTTAATTCATCTTAACTTTAAAAAAAAATAATCTTGATGCTATAACAAATTTCTTGGGAGATCACTTTGCATAAATCTCTTTTGGAAGAAATTAGAATGAAATATAGTAAACAGTCCATACATGTAATGCTGAAATTATTTTTTGTAATAACTGGTGGGATATCTTTACAAAATATAATAATACAACTGCCCTTAAGAGCTGAGGCTTGCAGAATTAAATATTCATGTTGAAATTTAGTAATTCCACATCGATGTCAGGTTGTTTACTTCACAAACAATGATGAATGTAAACAGATGGTATGACCATCAACTAATAATTTATGTAAATGCTATAATTTTGCTTGAAGCACACCCTAAAACAGGGTGAAAGATAAGATGACCAAAATAAACTATGGACAAAGGCAAGGATATGCTGGAGATAATTACTTTGCTCTGTGTAATGTTTCTGACATTACATCAAATTTTTCTGGATCTCTGTACAATTCATTGACATCTGTTCCTCCAATCACAAGCAAAAATGGAGTCTGGCAATCTGAAATGAAATCCATCCACAGAAATAAGATTTTAAGATCTATTTATATTTTACTCTGTAAAGGATTACTTTTATCTTAAGAATTTTGCAATTCTACAAACTGCATAAAGCCCTGATCTAAAATCACACTGTGTACCAGTGGATATTGGTCTATGCAATTTGTTCGGAGGAATCAGAACAGACAACACAAACCCTAGTTTGCTGGTGCACGATGCAACAGAATGAGGGTCTATAATGTTTGCAGTTGGAATTACAAGCAAGTATAAATGATAAGTATTTAATAAAATGATACTGACCAAATATTATATTTAATGAAATTTTGAAAACATGTTTTTACACATTTCCCTTTTATTAATACTTCACAACACTTTTATTATTTTCATTTTTACTGGTTCTGTCAATATAAAAAGTTCTGTCAGTATGCCATGCTGCCCATTTGGAATAAAAAACAAAAAAGTTGTACAAATGTATTTGACAGAACAAAAATGTGGCATTCCAGATTGAAAGACCACAACCATTTCTTTTCCAAATTTTTTGTGAAAACCATATAAATATTAATATTGTATCATTTAATCACGTAAAACAGATGGCTGCCTTTACTAAATCAAATACTGAATGTAAGTCTATGCAACATTGTAAATGGCAATGGATTCTCCTCATAAAATAAAAATCTGATTAGATCTTGACAAGCAGCCTTTTCAATGAAAATAAAAATTTTTTATTACCTTTAAAATATTTGACAAAAATGATCAATAGGGACTTAAGAAACCCAGATTGCAATAGTTTTGTGGCCACAGAGCAAAAGTTTCTTCTGAATGACAGTTCAGAAAATTTTTAACAAATTATGTCCCATTTATAATTCACAGAGTTGAATTTTTAATGAAATGTTTGAATAAAACCACATTACATTCAGAGTTGCACAGTAAGTTACCCTCCCTCCTCTTCTTCCTCCTTCCCAAACCAGCCAAAGTCAAAATGCATAAAATATTCATTACCAGGGTTGAATCTAGGGCATGTTTTTACACCATGGGCACAATACAAAAGTCCTTTAGAAAAATCCTGCCTAACCACACAGTAAGTTGTACACTGCTGGTATTTAAATGTACCATCACTTAACTTTTTTTATCTTCTGAACAGTACAGTAATGATAGCTAAGGCATCTACATCATGGTGTCACATATCAAAATACAATGTGATTTAAGTATGAGAATATAACATGAGCTAGTTAAAACAGTCTGGTTCTCAAAAACACAAGTACTCATTACTGTTTAAAAGAAAGAGAAAAAATATTAACACTCACATCCATTCTCCCAATAAACACAACATGAATAATTGACACATACCAATCTTATATTAAGTTCCATATACTGTTGGCACATTCAGTCACTCTTGACTTATGTTCACATAAAGACTTTCCAACATTTATGATTTAAGTACTTTACTACAGCCTACATTCTGATTGGTAATTACTGTTTACCCTGAACTAGATCAGACTGGTAAAACAAACAATAACAACCAATCAGAACTGTAAGTAGGCTATTCCCTGAATAACATACCCAAAGCACATATTCATCAAAATTCCCCAAATGTATATGAAGGCTTTATGTCCATTCTTATGAGATTTGATCTTGAACTGTTCTCTTAATAAAAGAATATCATCACAGTTAATGCAAGGTCCACTGTAACACCTAACTATGTAATGGGATGATCCATTAAAAATCTAAAATGGCCACCATCACTTAACAGGCTTGAGGCAGGTGCTCTGGATTTTTGTTGTTTCTTATGTCATATGTATTTGCTGATTGTGTTCGTCTACATTGGTGGTTTCATCATGCATTGGCTGATCTGGGTGTTTCTTCATTTGCTTCATTGGCAGAACTGTTAAGACTTTTTCAAAGTCATTATGTCCCACTTGAACTACAACCATCTTTTGTTTTGAACCTGAAGCCAACATGTTATACTTAGTCGAACCATGTCTGCTATAAAGGACCCTCATTAACTGCATTAACTCCTTGGCACTCAATACTACATTTTGCATTAGATTTAACAACCTGGGACTACATTCATCTTTACTTAAATGTAAATGACTGTGGAAAAAAAATGTCAGGCAATGAGCCAAAGTGAGTGCATTTAACACCCTCTGGTTACTCCATCAAGTCTCTCTCATCCCACTCCTGTGGAGACGGAAGTGCTGACATCACAAAGAACTCTAAAATTCACTATCTTAACTACACTATAACATTCAATTTGAATACACATTGCTAGAACTGGTGCAAACCTCAGTCACAATTAAACGAAGGTCCATTAATTTTTTTTACCTCTACTACCCTTCTCCGAGTCAAAAGAAAAACAAAAGGACTGAATAACTCTTCTTGAAGCAGTTTCCTAACCTACTGGAGTATGGAAATTTGACAGATGGCAACCTGATTATTGTTAGAGATTTTGATTCTCACTTTGGTTGTCCTGGAAATTCATACAGATAAAAGATCCAGGAGTTTATTCACATTTTGAACATCAAAATATCCAACCCACCCATAAACATATGCTGCACTAGAAAGAAATAGATGACCAACACACCTACCACACTGCATGCTTTGATATAGCAACCACACAAGCAACCCTAGCAAGTGGGGGGGGGGGGCAAAAATCCTATGAAGCAATTTGCAAGGGGGGGAGGGTACTGTCAGTAAAATGTCACAAAAACCGATCCTTAACATCCTTTTTCAGCATGGCCACCAGTAGCTTCTCGTGGGTCGGTGGTTCTTCCCTGGGTTCTCTTGGGATCTTCCTCCACCATTAATACTAGCTGCTATGCATAACCTATCTTGTGCTGAAAAATGGCATTAAACCCCACAACAACAACTACAGTGTGACCATAGTGAGATAGACATAATGCACCGTAAAAGGTAAGTCTCTGAGAATTAGACCTAACTCTCCAAGTATGAGTATTCATATGATGGTGAACTGTTTATGTCCTTGTTGGATTACACTTATCATTACGAGTTTTAACTTCAAGAAATTTAACCATTTATATTGTTTTAAGTGCACAGAACAAGAATTATGCTGAATAAAATATTCTTAAGTTTAATGAAAAATGGATGCAAACAGTAATTTCTTATTTGTGATTTAATTAAAAGCAACAAATTCTTTCATTTTTACTGTGTCAAGTTTCTGTACCTTTGAGAAGAATGCCAGACTTATAAGCATGAATTCCGATGACAAGTCCAACTTTGTTTTCATCCAGAAAAGTCTTAAAGTGATGCAAGTCAGAAAAATCTCCAGGGACATGGAGAAAACACTCTATATTCTGATGTTCAAGGTGGCATCTGCAAAGATATTTAACTGATTTTGTGACATCATTATCTTTATAATTAGGTAGTTAACCCTTTACTGACCAATGGATAAAAAATATCAACTCTTTTATAACAAAAATATACAATGAATTTCAAAAGATCACTCTCTTTGGTGTTGTATCATGTGACTCTTACTTCAGAGGCTACACTTGTAAATTGCATGCAAAACAGCACAAGCAGCTGCCAGAAAAAAATGCATTGTTTCATAACTTATGACTGAAGGTGTTATCATACTGTTTTTTTAAATTCAATAAATGATTCATTAATTACCAAATTTTCAAATGACTATACATGTGTATATGGTTTCATGAACCAATACAGTAATATATTGTATATAATCATGTACAAATCAGATCAAACTGCAAAATGCATAGACCCAGATGAACAAATAAGAGACAAACAGTTATTAGTATGAAAACAAAGTCATATGGATAGCGTTCTTTTGCATACCAGGGCCCAGCAATGTGGAATGAATTGCCCACTGAACATAAAGACACAGTGATCACATTCAAGAGGGCTCTCAAAACTTACTTATTTCGACTGCAAGAACAAACTTAAAGACCTAATAATGTTTCCTACCTTAAATATTCTAAGCATGTTTTTTCTATGTTTTCTAATTTCATGGTGTTTGTGTTTGTAATCATATCATTATATATGTTTTTTATCTTATAGGTGTTGTCTAATGTTGTAAAGCGCTTAGAGCTTCTAAAGATTAGGCACTATACAAAGTCCTCATTATTATTACCGGTTTTATTATTATTATAATGTCAGACTTGGCACAATACCAAGTAAGCCACCTCAGATTAGGCGCTATACAAAGTCCTCATTATTATTACCGGTATTATTATTATTATAATGTCAGACTTGGCACAATACCAAGTAAGCCATCTCAACCCAACGAAACACAAGTGACATCACAGCAAAGGGAAGCATTAGCTAGTCTTTAGAAACACTAATGCAGGACAACTTTAAAGTTTCTTTAAAGTGTGTAATTGGTTAAAAGATGTTCAAATAATGTCCATAAGATGAAAGGTAACACTAGTGCACGTCATTATTAACAAATATCACAAGACTTTCAAAAGTTGTATCCTTACATACCAAAATCAAATTTATATTTTTCACTGACTTCATTCTCTGAAGCAGTGAAACTTCTGGCTAAACTTTTTCATGAATCTATACACTGGGATTCTTGTACGTATTAGAAACCGACAAAGCAATTAAAACTGGGATAAGATGCAGAAATTACAGTATGAAAATGAGTGACATGATCATCATTCAACTACAATAATAATCATATGATGATTGTGGTAATGATAATAATAATAATATCGGTGACATACTGTCTCGATGTTTGTTGTATTATAATTATTTGATTATCATTACATAATTCTCTGGATGGTTGTGCTGTTACCAGCGCAAGATTTCATGGGGGTGATCAGAAGAACACTGACAGTCATTGCTGGCCACTATGCTGGGTTATACAGCTACTTGTTGACCATGTTAAATATTTCACAATGGTATATCTTCTCAACACGTCAGACCATGTACTTCCTGAAGAAAAAAACAAAAAAAAATCCCCAACAAATATGTGAAATTTGATCATGTCAAAAGACAGCTTTCCCAGAATCAAGTCAAGGAGTTTGATCAACTTTACTAAAAGTATGCATAGGATAGGTTTTATGTAAAAACTTTAACTATCAGAATTTTTCGTGATATAAACCTTGTTTGCGGTTTCTATACTTTTACCTGTGCCAGGTAGACTAATTCAAGATCTTGACAAATGACAATAAGTGCATATTTGTCAATAAGTATGTTTCAGCAGTTTAAATCTTTGCAAAAATATCTGATTTTCAAAAACTGACAAGATAGGTCTCTTTAAGTGAAGAAATATATTTTTCTTATCATTTAAAGGCATAATTAATGAATAACAAAGTACTAACTTCTGCAAATATTCTAATTTTTAACTGGAATATATCTAACAATTGTAAAAAAATCAAGTATGCACTGATTCTGAAGTGCTGTACTTGGCATAATTTCTTCAAATTAAATGTTAGAGAGTATGCAGTTCAATAAAAAAATTTAATCAAAATTTCTACAAATATGATCCAATTATTACACGTTTATATTTTACATATTAATTCGGAAAACGAAAGCAGCAGTCATCTGGGGCATACAAGTACACTTGTAACGAAAGCTTGTAGACACGATTTGAAAATATTTCAAAGAAACCATCATTACCGTGTATCAGGTCATGATCTTCCGTGTACAATTTTTCATCAACAGTGTCTTGCAGTGCACATCCGCGAGAAGAACCGGAAGTCCACAGCTAGAACCACTGCCAAACATCCACGCTGAGAACCAATTCAAGAGTAATTTCCCTTTATTAGCAATTGTACGAAGAAGAAGAACTAGAACAAAAAAGATCATGTGTGAGTGTGTGTAAATAGGATTCTTAACAACAAAAGAGATAATAAATGTGTTACCTCTGCCTCTTCAAGTAAAGTGAAATAACAATATTTCTTCGTGCACGGAGTACTGTAATAAAGCGAAGGCATATGAAAACACACATCTCTCTCTCTCTCTCATATTTGATATTTCAATTCAACATGACTAAGTCACCACATATATTTCTTACGTTTACAAAGAACATTTCTTTCCAAAATATTAACCTCAAAACTTATTTCTGCTACTAAATATGACATCATCAGTAACTCTCTCTCTCTCTCTCACACACACACACACACGTCACACAGAGCAACAGTGAATCTCACAAATTTATCTCTCTCTCTCTCTATCTCTCTCATTTAGATACACTCGCGATATGAATTAAATAAGCGCACGAGCTACCGCACCTTAACAAAATTCAGGTGAAATTAAGGGACCTTTTGGAATCCTCGATTAATATGGGTAAATCCTGACAACGAACAAACGATTCGTAGTACAATGGACGTAATTATAAATCGTATTGCAGTCTCCCTTACACCATCCTCACCTCGAACTAGCCCCACTTCTTTCAGAATGTTTAAATTTCTTTATAAGTCTCGCATACAGATCTCAAAAGAAATGTCAAAGTTTCAGATCTCTATATCACTGTACAAATTCAGAACATTTTTTTTTTTTGGCTGGGGGGTTGTATTTTTTAAATCCTGTAACCATTAAATTGTGGAATACGAGCATTTACATCAGCGATCATAACATTTTCACCAGTAACCCAAACAATTAAAGGCATTTTCTAGCAATACTCAAAATCATTCCTAAGTTTATTCAAATTCTGTGTCCAATAATCAATCTAGTCAATCTAGGAACTTCACGAAGCGCTTTTGCTCTGTCATGTAGCGCCTACTAATATGGGGTATGTAATACCACTCAAATATTTGCATCCGTACTTTAAACCAGCCACTAGATTCGTGTTTCTCTACAACACAATAATAAATATAGTCTATTCTGCAAATGTACAGAAATCAACGAATATCATGGAATTCTATTGTTTCGTGTTCCTGAGAAGATATATGGACATGTGCTATGAAGTACCATATGAATTATAGCACCAGTATAAACAACCAACTTATTCATCTGTGTTTGTATGTGTATAAGTAAAATGTACTGGGCTTCCTTCACATCAACCTAACATTTCAATTTTAGCATACCTGGTCAGAACCAACTTGTGTATTTCTCTACGAAAATGACTAATATATATTGGGTTTCTTTCTCATTTGTAGACGTAAATTTATCTCCACGTAGAATAACGACATTCACATCATGAATGATAAAATCCCCACTGGGAACCAAAACAGCTTCACGTATGTTTTATCATATTAGTTAGCACATCTGAAATTCTGCGTGCTGAATAAATCAACAAATTTCATAATGTTGGTGATTTTCATGTTATTTCACTTACATCAAAGCACCAGATCTAAGATGTGACGTATCAAATTTTGCATCCGTGCTAAGAACCAATTTAAATATTTCTCTTTCTAAAAGCCCGAGTCGTGTATATTTCGTTTCTTACACATCTGCACACGTCACATTATTTAACAATTTGATGCCTTATGGAAACTAATCAGCAGTAAATGAATGGACTATTCCTTATTTTAGAAACAAAACATCGTACCACGAGGGTATGTAGTGTAACAATCGACCAAAGTCTACTCTTGACTGCATGTTCCATTATAACATCCGTGCCTAGAACCAACAATTCATCGTAAAAAGCAAATTACACAAAAGTACAATTCCGATATTCATACGTCTTTCAGAACAAAGGACAAAATGAATAAGATATTTACAGTCGCATATAAATTCAAGTCCTTTTCCCAATCATGTGCCGATAACATGTCGAATACGGGCATTTACTCCGTCGATGATAACATCACCGCTGGGAACCAAAACAACTTCATATATGAAATACCATGCTCTAAGTAACATCTTTAACAGCATATTTAAAAATATGTGTCCTGTATAAATCAAATAACTTCACACTCTTCGTGCTTTTCATATTATTTCAATTACAGCAATGATTCATGCATCTGACCTATAAAGTACCGTATCAATTTTTGCATCCGTGCTCAGAACCAATTTATATATTTCTCTTTGTCAAAGCATGAGTCATGTATATTTCGTTTCTTACACATCTGCACACGTCACATTATCTCCATGTTTATCATCTAACATCTCTTCGTCGTTAGGTATTATAATTTAGCAGCTTCATTCTTAAATAATTGACCACAAGAAGTGATTCGTATGCAAGGTTCCTACACTCGTTTCTTTGAAGCGATGCATCTGCGCTCAGAACCACGTCCTTCTTACCACTGCCTGTCACAGCACAAGTTGATGCCTAAATAAACATCAGTAATATTATTGTCTCCAATAACCATCTGATACTAATCAGCAGTAAATGAAAGGACTATTCCTTATTTTAGAAACAAAACATCGTACCACGAGGGTATGTAGTGTAACAATCGACCAAAGTCTACTCTTGACTGCATGTTCCATTATAACATCCGTGCCTAGAACCAACAATTCATCGTAAAAAGCAAATTACACAAAAGTACAATTCCGATATTCATACGTCTTTCAGAACAAAGGACAAAATGAATAAGATATTTACAGTCGCATATAAATTCAAGTCCTTTTCCCAATCATGTGCCGATAACATGTTGAATACGGGCATTTACTTCATCGATGATAACATCCCCTCTGGGAACCAAAACAACTTCATATATGAAATACCATGCTCTAAGTAACATCTTTAATAGCATATTTAAAAATATGTGTCCTGTATAAATCAAATAACTTCACACTCTTCGTTCTTTTCATATTATTTCAATTACAGCAATGATTCATGCATCTGACCTATAAAGTACCGTATCAATTTTTGCATCCGTGCTCAGAACCAATTTTGTATATTTCTCATTGTAAAAGCCCGAGTCATATACATTTCGTTTCTGACACAACTGCAAACGTCACATTATCTCCATGTATATCATCTAACATCTGTTCATCTTTAGGTATTATAATTTAGCAGCTTCATTCTTAAATCATTGACCACAAGAAGTGATTCCTATGCAAGGTTCCTACACTCGTTTCTTTGAAGCGATGCATCTGCGCTCAGAACCACGTCCTTCTTACCACTGCCTGTCACAGCACAAGTTGATGCCTAAATAAACATCAATAATACTATTGTTTCCAATAACCAGCTGATACTAATCGCCAGTAAATGAAAGGACTGTTCCTTATTTTAGAAACAAAACATCGTTTCACGAGGATATATAGTGTAACAATCGACCAAAGTCTGTTCAATGCTGCAAGTTCACATATAACCACCGTGCTTAGAACCAAGATTTCCTGGTGAAATTAAATTACGCAAAAGTAGAGTTCCGATACTCATACATCTTTCTAAACAAATGACAAAATGAATAAGATGTTTACTGCCGCATGTAAATTCACATACTTGTCCCAGTCATATGCCGATAACATGTTGAATACGGGCATTGACTTCATCGATGATAAGATCCCCTCTGGGAACCAAAACAACTTCATATATGCAATAGCATGCTCTAGGTAACATTTATAATAGCATATTTGAAATTCTGTGTACTGGATAAATTAGGAAATTTCATTCTGTTCCTGATTATCATGTTCTCTAACTTACATCAAATATTCATGCATCTGAGCAATACTATAACGTATCAATGTTTGCATCCGTGCTCAGAGCCAATGCATGTATTTCTCTTTGTAAAAGCCTGGGTCATGAGAATTATCATAATAGTGAACATCTTTGCTTGCATATTTAAAGTTCAGTGTTCTATAGACAACTACAAATTTCTTATAGTTCGTTCTTTTCATGTTGTTTTACTTACACCAATGATTCATGCACCTGAGCTTTGAAGTACCGTATAAATGTTTGCATCCGTTCTTACACGTATATTTGAAGATATGCATCCGCGCTCAGAACCTCGACATTCTAAGCAATGCTTATCACTACCTAAGTCGATAGCCAAAATACATATCTGTATATTATGATATTTTACACTATGCACCAGTAAATTAAATAAGCACTAGTCCTTGTTTTAGACAGAGAGGATATAACGTTAGTATTTACAGACGTGTAACAATCCACCTAAGTCTATCCATGAGCACAAGTTTCGAATGGCATCCGCGCCCAGAACCAAAACCTCTTCTTGAAAGAGAATTATAATTATTACATATTCGTCTCCTATACATCTATCAGAACAAATGGCAAAGGAACAAGAGCTTGAATGCTCCATACAACGTAACGTCCATTTTCCAATAATGTGCTGGTAATATGTGGAATACGGATATTTACGTCATCGGTGATAGCATCCTCGTTAGCGTCTTCGATGACAACATCCCCGCTGAGAACCAAACCGACTTCAAATATGTATTATCATGCCATAGCATCTTTAATAGGATATTTTAAATTCAGTGTGCTGTATAAATCATCAAATTTCACAAATTTCTTTCTTCTTCTTTCTTTGTTTTTGTTTCAATTACATCAAACATTCCAGGACGTGTTTGTTTCTCGACGAGTTAATGTTGACACAATCAATGGGTCATGACGACTGCAAATTAAACATAACAGAGTCATATTTTGTTTTACTGCAGGGACGATACTTTCTTACAACTACAGAAAAGGAAGAAAGTCATGGATCATTAATAATATAAACTATTTGGTCTTACAGTGTTGACATGTCACAGACCCAAATCACATGGGTCAAGAAGAAGATAGAGATCAAATGTGTGAACATTGTAATTCATGCTCTGTTATCCTATCCATATCAAACAGATTTCACACTGCTGCCAATCTAAACAGGGAACTCAACCAATATGTAACAAGATGCCTCAACACCATATGATGATCAAACGTTTATGTGAAATCATTCTAATGAGAGAGAGAGGAGTTTATGACGAGGAAGGTAACTTGGTACTGATAATAATTTTGCAAAAAGCAATATATGATTAGCTAATAACATACTTAAAAACATAAGAATCTTTAGTTATGAGCGCATCATACAGACATTGATAAACAGCAATGGCCTATTTAGGTAGTCTACCTTCTTGTATAGGAAAAACCCAAAGAGATATTAAACAACATATTTGTTGAGACCACTTTTCCTTTAACGAGAAAGAGCTCAATCCAAACAGTTTTAGCATGAACTGTAATCTGGCGTGTGGATGAATGGATGGACACAAGACACGTACACCGACACCATAATGATCAATAAAATAGATCATGTTCTGCCAAAACAGGTATGACAAAAAGGACCTGCCATAAACCTGATGAATATTAGTTTATGTTCTTATTTTAGAGAATACTTCGGAATAGAAACAGACGAATTTGAATCTGGAAACATAACCAATAATGAAGAATAATTTTAATGCATAAACATTATTTATTCAGAGAACATGAAAGTAGTTAAGTGGGATACCCAAGCGACAATGTAAATTAGCATTACAGACCCCCTTGGGACAATCTGGCGACAATGGAAAATTAACATGGAGAAAAATCGTGGGACAATCTGGCGACAAGGGAAATTAACATGGAGAAAAAATCGTGGGACTGTTGAGCGACAAGGGAAATTAACATGGAGAAAAATCGTGAGACTGTTGAGCGACAAGGGAAATTAACACACACCACAAGGATTGTTTTTGTAAATCTTGCACAGAAGAACTGGGTGAAGGAGTGGTCGACGTAGCTGCGTCTGTGTGAAAGGGCATGACGGTCACTTCTTTTTATAGTCGATGACTTGCGAAGCGTCGATCCAAGAATCAAAACTGGGTGGATATCCTTTCCAACGTACTTTGACTTCTTTGACAAGTCGTTTGCCCACTTTACGGGTTCTGCGTTGAAGAATGCTTTCGATGTCGTACACGTCGTCTTCTTTTTTGGTCACACGTTGTAACTCGGGCAAATAAAACGTTCCTTTGAGCACTTCTCCGTTCATGTCTTCCAATTTATAGACGGTAGGATCACGGCCATGCACTCGTCCAGTGACGCGAAACAATTCGGTCGTCCAGTTAGGTAAGTAACCTTTGTCAAAAGTGCGTTTGGTTTTGCCAATGCGCACCCAATCTCCTACTGTCAACTCTACACTTTTCGTGGGGACAGCCCTCGTCGGGGACGTACCAAACAGACGCTCAAACACCAGCACTTCGTTGTCGGGAGTCACTTCTCGCGGGGCACGTCCGATGCTTCGATGGTAAGATTGGTTGTACGCTTGCACCAGGTGCGGTAAGATGTCGATGTATTTCAGAGTGTGGTGATGAGTAAAATATTTCCACATGCGTTCTTTCAAAGTGCGTTGAAAACGTTCCACGATGCTGGCTTTGGTTTCGGGATTCTCGGTGGTAAAAAAATGAATGTCACGTTTCTTTAATTCTTTTTGGAAAGCTTGGTTCAGAAATTCGGTGCCTTTGTCCGTTTGCCATTTCAACACCCGTTGCAGGGCTCGCACTAACTCGCTGCTCGATTTGGAAGTCAAGGGCACGACCCAGGCAAATTTGGAAAAGACGTCGATGACACAAAACAAATATTTGTAGCCACGACTGTAGCTGGCCAAATGAGAGACATCGGCTAAATCGGCTTGCCATTGATGATCGATGCCTTCCACTCGGGTGCGACTTCTGGCAAACTTGCGTCGAATGGGTTTATGTAAAGTGTAGGTAGCTTGTTCTTGTAACCATCGTTGCACTTGAGGTAAACGGAGACTTTTCAGTCGACTTTTGGCAGCACGATACAATTTTTGAACTCCTACGTAACCTGCAGGATGGGAGGGATCGTAGTAAATGCTGGCTAAGACTTTTTCCATTTTTTTGTGTTTGTGTGTTAATAAGACACCCACTCTTGGAGGATGCTACTCTTTTTCTCTTGGGGTACTTTCTTGGATTGCAATGCTTTGCGTGTGCGACCGGCAATAGGTGTTGAAGAGGAGGATGTCTGAGCGGGGGATATCGGTTCTTGTTTCACTTCTGTCTTCACTTTCTTTTTCTCTTGTGATGAAGAAGGGGTGACCATCATCTTTTTAATCCATCCAATTCTGGAGGTAGGTGGTGTTGTTAACTTGCGTACTTTTTCTGGTGGAGTTTGAAACCCTTCTTCTTCTTCTCCTTTTTCTGTCTTGGTCACTGGTACTGGTACTGGTACTGGTACTGGTGATGGTGCTGGACTTTTCGTCAAGGTCTTAAAATCTTTCAGAGTGGGTAGAGCTCTTTCGTCTAAAGCTTTTTGGTGAAAGAGTTGCAGTCGTTGCAAGAGTTGACCGTACTTTTTCGATTTTTCTGTTTCGGACAAATCTTGGCGATCCATCAAGGACTGCAATTCGTGTTGTAACTGGGACATCTCGCTCAAATTGGGATTGGGAGGTAAATGCGGGGTGCGTTGTTCTTGCCACCGATGGTATTCCATCCATCGTTTGTAAGGCACTAAAGCTAGGTTTCGTCCTTCCATGGGGTTGTCAGGGGTCGATTCTGAGATCTTGGGATTTCCGAGGGTCTTTTTATCTTGCTCCCACCAGCCCTCCCAACATGGTTCCCAAGACTCCTTTCAGCAAGGGACCTAACAAGAGGGGTAAAATGCCTCCACGTTGGACCAACATCTTCTTCTTTTGACGAATGAGAATTTTCTTTTGAACCATTTGGCGAAGAACGTGACGATGTTTGCTTAAGCATTGTTTATGGTGTTTGGACAAAGGGATCGTGCCTTTCAAGACGTTCAAACAACATTCGCACACGGTATCGATGACCTCTTTGGAGGCCGATTGAATGAGTTTTTTTCGTAGAGGTGGAGAAGCTTTGGACAGGACAGATAACATGTCCCCATGTTTGACTAAACGTGGTGATAGTCCTTTCCTTTTCTTTCCTTGGGGTTTTCTGGAGGGTGACATCTTTGAGTCTTCAGGAGCACCAAAAAACACTGATACCCCCGACTTTTTTATACTGGAACGCGTCGCCACTGATTGTCTTTACGTCGTATCAGTTTGAGGACAGGCATGACACGTCGTGGAGGGGTTCGCAACGGACTAAATCGAGCCAGTTCTTGCTTGGACAAATCCAGTAAACTTTGTAACATGCCCGATCTTTCTTGGACTTTGATTTTGGGAGAAGGTACTTTGTGAGCAGCAGCCACTGCCACTAAATTGGAGGGTCCTGCCACTGGGGAAGTTCTTTTGGGGGTCATCAACGGAGAAGTTCTTGGTGTGATCAACGTCTCCAAGTACTCTTCAGTTCTTCAGTTCTTGGTGTCATCAGCGGAGAAGTGGATGAACGTGAGGCTGCCGAAGACGCTGTCACCGCCGTGGCAGATCGTGGTTTGCGAGTGTAAGGTTGCGTCCTGGCCGAAGAAGAAGTGCCTCTCTTGCGACTAGTTTTCTTCTGTGACCTTTTCTTTTTCTGGGGACTTTTTCTCTGTTTCTTTTTCTGGGGGCTTCTTTTCTTTTTCCGGGGTGGCGTCTGGTAAGAGGAGGGTTTCGCCACTGGAGAAGTTCTCCTTGGGGACCTGGTCTTTTTTTTCTTCTTCTTGGAGTTTCTTTTGACTTTTTTCTTGGGGAGAACTTTGGGGGCATTACGATCTCATCTTAAGAGAGAGCGAATGATGACCCCTCCTAGAGTACCGCTCCCTCCAGGTTTCAAAATGATTTGTTTTTTGGTTTGAGTGTCGATGCGGGGATCGGCCAGTTTTGTCAAAGCAACTTTGTTTCGATCGAAAAAGCGTTTAGTTTGATGAGGAATCTGAATGATTCCTTGGAGTATTTGACGTGCCGTCACCGTGAACCATCGTAAGACTTCTTTGAGACTAGCTTCTAAGACACGAGCTCGTATTTGTGGATTTTTTTCTCGACTGATGCCATACAAGGCACGAATCAATTTGACGGGAAGATGCGACTGAAGGAACGTCATGTTCAAAATGTGTGTGAGACAGACGAAAAGGGTCTGAGGTTTTTGTAGATTTTTTTGTGGAGTGAAATTAAGTCGAGGACGGAGACGTGTACAGGACAGGCCCTCCGTCTTGACACCAGTGGTGAAACAAGTGGGTACGAAATCGCAAATCCTCGGGGGTCGTAGGTTTCAAATCGACGAGTAAATAGGCGTGTGGCGTTTGAGTGGCATCGTCGTACGCCTGAGTCAGCCAAGGCGTTCCTAACTGTTTGGCTAAGACTTGCACTTGCGATTTATCTCGAGGGCTTTTAAACAAGACCACGTAATGCGCATTGAGACTGATGGTGCGATGGGCTTTACTTTGTTGAAACAAATTTTGGATGATGTAAACGACACTGGCATTACGGTGATGCCCTTTGCGCGTGAACCACAGTTTAATTTCTTCTTCGTCTTCTCCTAACATGTCGTCAAAAATGACCAAATGGGTTTGACGGGAGTCAAGGAAGATGACGTCGTCTTCTTTAGGAATGCCTTCCACAAACACGATGGAATCGCCTTGACTTTCTCGCAAGAGGCTGTACGCCGATTGCCACTCTTTGTAACAGCACACGATGCGCTGAGGTGGTCGATCGATCAAATGATGTTTATGTTCGATCAAACGTTTGACGAATTCGGTTTTGCCTGAACCGCTAGGTCCAGCATTGAGCATGTTAAAGGGATGGCGAAGATACAAAGCCTCCCAACTGGCACGATCTAAGTGTTCGTCGATGACTTTGACAGTAGAGGAAGAGGGAGCAGAGACAGCAGAGGTAGCCATAGTGTGAGAAATGTCACTTGTGACACGAAAACAAACAAGACAAGAGTTTATATACTTTTTTCAGAACACGTTTATTGAATGTTTTAAACATGAATACGAAGGACAACATACATAAAAGCCAAAGGCTTAAGTACAAGGATAAAAGGCACATGATAACCATTAGCGTGGAATAAAAACAAGTGTCTGTACAACATGTTTTGGGTAAAGTTCTGACCAGTTCTATAGTAGGGGGTAAGGTCACACAAGTGTCCTCCCGAAAGGGTCTTTCAGGCCTGTCCACGACAGTCCCGTCCAGTGTGACGGGTTCTTCTGGCACCGTCACTAACACGGGTTGAAAAGTAACTTTTTTCCTTGAACAACTCTCGTGCATACTGGGCCATTTCTTGGGTCCAAGCTTCAAAATCCCATTCTTTCCAGGCACGGACATCTGTCCAATGGGGGTTTTAGTCACAAGCTACACACACATCGTCATACACGTCTTCGGTAGCTAAAAGTTGACGAATCTTTTTTTCCTGTTGAGGTCGAGAAGTATCCAGATGAAAACGCAAGGCTTTGAGCAAAAGGAGTTTTTCGTGACCATTTAAGGCCATGGGGGGTGTGGTAAGTACTGATCGTAAAGAGTCCACAAAGAATCGGCTGGTAAACGAAATCCCAGAAAACAAGTCACTAAGACACACACCACTTGTCGACCCAAATTGAATGGATATAGTTCTTGTAATAATCGATGGTAATGATCCACGGTTTGAATATGGTCATTGAGTTCCTTCCACGGAATCTGTTGGATAACATGTGATAAAAGTTGTGGCATGGCAACCTGATTTTATAGTCTCTTTGTTTCGGAAGCAATACACGTAATTTCTAACTAGACATCTTCGTTCTCCAGTAGGGAATCTAAATCTTGCATACTGTAACCGAAACGCCAGACTTCGTTTAGGAGTTTCCTCTTCCGCTAAGTAGATCCCACGTAAAATATGTCGGTAATCCTTTAACTCGTCTTCCTCAATGCGTTGCAGTAGGTGAATCTCGAAGTAACCAAAATTACGAACGTTTAGTTCATTCACTAACTCAAAGTGTTCAACAAGGTCTGACCACTGAAACAATTTCTGACGAATCAGTCCTCTTATACCATTCAGGTACCAGTGGTTAAAGATCTGGTGACGTAACGGATGCAATTGTTCTTTACGTTTGACTTGTATTTTGACCAGCTCTCGGTAAATCCTTTCTCTCAACTCCTCAGGCAAGCCCAAAATGTTCTCTTGTAAAGTATCCATAAGTATATACACTGTTTTTGGAATCCTTGGGTGGTGGCCAATAGCCTCGTTTACCTTTGTGTCTGATGTAATATCCACTCATAATCAGTCTTCTTATAATTTGAAACAGAGCATAATTTAAAAACGGTTGAATAACTTTGCGTTTGCGTTTCACTTGTATTTTGATCAGTTCTCGGTAAATGCGTTCTCTCAACTCCACAGGCAAAGCACGAATGTTCTCTAGCAACGTATCCATGAATAGGTCATACTAAATCCTCTTTTGTCTGACACAAGAAATGTATTGTTTGCACAGACATGGTTTTACTTCAGTGTCGAATTTAAATCGTTTAGTTACTAATTTACACGTTACAATTCGTTCAGAAGTTTCCTGTTTCACTAAGTTGACATTGTGAACAAGATGTTGGTAATTAATTAACTCTTCCTCTGGAATTCGATGCAGTAAGTTTACAATGTAGTAGATAGAATCATCAATAGCAAACCAATCCTTTTTAAAACTAGGGGATCGTTGATCAATGTCTGTCCAATGGAACACTTTCAACTGAATCAGTCCTTTTAAAGCATTCAGGTACCAGTGGTTCAAACACCGGTGACGTAACGGATGCAATTGTTCTTTACGTTTCACTTGTATTTTGACCAGTTCTCGGTAAATGCGTTCTCTCAACTCCACAGGCAAAGCACGAATGTTCTCGTGTAAAGTATCCATGAACAGATTATGGTAAGTTACTTCAATGTCTCGGTCCCACTAAGGGTAAGTAATGACAATTCGGTGACTATCGAGCATGTTCTACGTAGGCCGAATCTTGCGGTTCCCAGTGGTGAAGTGACACATCGCAACTGAAGCACTTGACTTTATCTCCTTCGCCCAAGTAGAAAAATCCGGCTCTGGCTAATTCGTCGGGGGTCGGTCCTCCCAGATACTTAGGCCATTTTCCTTTGAACGATTGAAGACGATTTTCAAAGTCGCAGTATTCCGACAAACGCACAGGCAACGAATATTCGTCTTTCACAGGTTCGTTTCGATGAGGGTTGGGTGACATGAACAGGAGTTTGCTCAGGGCTGGATGACATCCGTAGGGGGGTAGACGTGAAGGTGAACATTCCCCTTTAAAACGAAACCCAGTAAAATGTCCAAGAGGACGAGCGGATCGCTTTCGCATCCTTCAGGTTTGACACGCACAGCATCACTTTCCATAATAGGGTAGTGACACTAAAGTTCCCATGATGCTTTACGGAATCGCTAAGGTCACAACGTACAGCATCGTACCCATCGCAAGGCTCACAATCACATTCCACTTCAGAAGCCCCACACTTGAATTGTGCCTTTCTAAATAACTTGTTTTGTGTTTCTCTGAAAGTATTCATCTTGTTCGCTCGGTCTTGGTAGTTACAATGAACTATCGATCTTGCCTAGGGTTCCTTTTTATATACAGACCAATACCGACGTGTCCATACGGTAAGGTGAAATGATTGGGAAGTCGCACTCGCTTCTGGTACACGATTTGATAGACTTTTTCCAAGGGTCGACTGACGATGTGGTGAGTGGGTAAACGTACAATCTTGTTCGGTTGATAGGTAGTCACTTTAAAGTGTTGATCTTTTCCAGACTGCAAGGCTTCTTTTCAGTACTCCAAAGTTGACCAAAGTTGGTACGATAATTCAGAGTGATGGATGTAAATGCAACTGTCCGTGTCAAAGTACAGGACGCGTTCCCCTAACAGTTCTAAAGCTTCGTACAATTTTAAGCGAGCATGAGCTGTCACGTAAGCCGCAATGATGACATTTCCAAAAGGGTCGTCTTGTACAAAGTCCAGATCTTCTTCGTAATTGACCAAGATCAAATCCTCGCGAACGACGTCCACGTGTTTCATGTATTTGGTTTTGTCGTGAATCATCTGGAAATAGCGGGAAGGTTCTGTCAAATATTCCGTCTTGGGTAAACACGGTCGTTGTGCCATTTTACCCCACAAGCAATTTAACATCACTTTGGCAAACGATCGCCTGCCTTCGTTTTTCTCGATGTGCTCTAAAGAGATGCCTTCTTGTTCATAGTATTTCTCTTTGAATTGTATTTGGTCTTCGGGAGTGTGACACCAGGACGGATAGTAGCTGGCTTCTTGCTTCAGTTTCAAAAAAGCATCCACGTAGTGGGCGAAAATGCCTTTCTGAGTGGGTTCACCCTTGTGGTATTGTTGTGTCTTGGGAAAGTGGCAAATTTCGTACACTTCTAACAGTTGGTATCCAATGTCCAGAGCTTTGAACAATTCTACGCTGACCCAGGTTCCCGTCAAGGCCCGTTCTTCCTGGCTGTGCTGACAAGGTTGGTCTTGGTTGCACGTTTCGGCACAAGTACGGCACAATGGAGACATCAGTTTGCCTTGACAATGGTGAGGTAACACGGGATGGTATAGGTTCGTGGGAGGCAAAACTTTACACTTGATCAAGCCTTCGTATTGTCGAATGTTTTTCAGGTCGATGTGTTCCGTAAACAATTGCGGGTGCCCTACAGGAAAGCGACAATATTTGCACACGTAGGGATACAGCGAACACACGTCCAAGTATTTGATTTCTTCCCCTTTCTCTTCGTCGGCTTGGTACAGCAAACAGGTGGCATTGGTTCTTCCTCCGTACAAACTATCCCTTGGGTTCAGCGGGTCCATGAACTGGTAACTTTCCACGAGGCGTTTAAACTCGGGATCGGTTTTCAAACGGTGATCGTACTCGTGTTCCCACATTTCCACCACTTGGTATCCTTGCTGTTCTAACTTTAGGCGTCGCTGACAAGTGGCCTGGTACAAGTCTTCCATGGTTCGTTGCAAAAACTGATTTTTAGTGCTACGGTCAGGGTAACAGACGGGACATCCGTGAAATAAGCAACCGTTAAACTCGTACACGATTTTGGGGTTTTCTAAGTCCCAGCCATCTACCGAATACGTTCCGATGGTCTTTTCACCCCCTCCGTTGCGAGCATGCTGAATCCACTTGTCTTCCTTGTCGCACAAGTAATGTAACCAACGTAGGGCTTTGACCGAGTATTGACGTTTGACATAGTTGGTCGTTTGAGGACTGATGACAGCTACGGTGTTTTTAGGCATGAATCGTTGCCGGTACACTAAGGAACACGCTTTGGCAATGGTGCAAGCTTCTTTTAAAGGATCGACCCCTCCGTGTTCCATGAACAGTTCTCGAAATTTTCCACAGCAACGTCATAAAATGTCCACGTCGGAACGACAATACTTTAGCATTTCTTCCTGAAAGTCGAAAGGGTCCGAGGCGTGAGCCTGGTACCAAGCGTAGAAAGCTTCTCGTTGTTCAGTACGCATGTTGTCGGGGTCGTAATAGTGAGCCTCAGGTAAATGGGGTAGAACGTCGTGTTGATTGGCTTCCGTATTGAAAAAGTGTGGAAAGTACCCTTTAGCCATTTCTGTCATTCCAAACGTTTTAGGCATTCGGCTCAAAGGCATGGCCAAATAGCTCATCGAATCTTTAAAATGTACTTGTCCCACTTGCATGAAAATGATTTTGGCTCCGTTCAAAGTGACTTTAGGACACTCGGTGCCTTGTTCCGTATAGTATCTCAAAAGAAACTGTCCATCGTATCCGGAAAAATTGTGAGCCATCACCGTGGCATGACGATGACAATCTCCGTAACGTTCGATGTCCTCTTGGCTCCACGTCTTGTCGATGGGGTCTAAAACCCATTGGGCAAAATCGGCTAACGTGTTCGGTCCCCGAAAGATTTTTTCACGCCCTCCGGGAATCTTGCTGCAGTGAGGGAAAAGACTGAAAATAGGTTCTTGAATGCACTTCTCGCACGCTCGATGAGCCACGCAGAAATTAGGAATGTGAATGCCAGTCTCTTGCATGCATTCGAAATCAAAAAAGATGAAATTGCCTTTCTTCTTGTGACCGTCCTCTTTCTCTGGTTGATGTTGGTATTTTTGCACGTAGCATTGGTGTTCGAAGTCCACGATGTGGTGACAAATGTGACATTTTTTCTTTCCTCGACATACGTGTGCCTTGGCATTATTGGTAAGTATGCCTTGTCCACAGGTAGGGCACAATCTCAGCAGGTGACAAGCACATTTCCTCTGTGAACCTTGCGTCTTCAAATGTTGTTGGTAACAGGCAGGACTGACAAACGTGCTCAGATAAGTTGAACAAGGCACTGGTCCTTCGCTCAGACAGGGTGGAGAGGCCAAACATCCTGAGCATTTCAATCCGCAATGTTTGTGTTGCTCTCGATTGTTATAACCATGGTCACATTTCTCACAGTAATAACCGTATCCCAGGAATGCAGTGATACTGGTAATGGTATCGAAATGGTCATCGTGATAATGGAAACAACAGAGGCCCGCGCATTTCTTGAGGGTACACTTTCAAGGTGTATCGTGGAGCTAGGGCATCTTGCAATTTTTGCGTCTCAGGAATGCCACAGGGTGTGTCTTTGGACAGTCAGGCTTGCTGTAACAGGAGTTCTGCTTCATTTCGTTGTTTGGCTGGATCGGATCGTTGAATAGTTTTCCAGGTTCTTTTCCATTCTACCGTGTCGTTCTTGTTGGCATAGGTTCGTCCCACCACGATGGCACGGGCTAAACACATCTGGTCTTGAGGGTTGTTAATTCGGACGAGACGTGTTTTGGTGTTGCGAAGGTCGTCCACCAATAACATCTTTTGCGTCCAGTCCCTTGAGGAGGAGAGACGTGGGTCATGTCCAGTGTGGCTTTTCCATCGGTGATGTCAAACTGATCATTAGATTGTTGCACGTGTTGAATCTTGTCCATGACTTTGGATGCGGTCAATTCTGCAGGGGTGCTAAACTCGATCCAAACAGGGGATTTGAAACCGTTGTTGTATGGAAAGTCTCAAGCGATCGTCTTCTTTGGGTTGACATTGTCGCTTGAGTGCGGTGAGCAAAGAATCCCACACCCCAGTGATGAACACTTCTGCTTTCTCTAACGGTACTTCAGCCTTGAAATCTTTAAACTTCACTGTGTATTTGTAAGCCGTGGTTCTAAATTTTCTAGAGGAGCGCTTTTCCGTCTCTCGAATGGAATAGTATTTTTCAGGGTTGACTAAGGGTTGCGAACTTGGTTTAGAGGGTTCGGATTCTGGTTCACTCATGTCCTCTTCAAAATCACTGGCATGAATTTGTGCCAAGACTTCAGCCCTGGTACGAGGCGATAGATCACGTTTCTGCCTCTTACTTTCTTCTTCTTCTTTCTTCTCGAATGAATAGGATCGTTTCATCTTGAGTAAAAAACGTCAAATGACTCAAGTTTAAACACCATGGACTAATTTATAGTCATGGCAGACCAGCGTATATAAAAGGGTGTGTCTTGTCCTTTCACTGTTCATTTCACTCTCTAACCGAGCATAACGATGGAAGAGACTATCCAAATCGAACGTTTCATCAGAGCTTTGCGAGGGGTCATTAGAAAATTCTCTTCAGACCAGCCCACGGACTACTCTCCTTCCTTTCGAGATAAAAGTCAAGACACTTGCTATATCTGTCAGAAGAAAGGGCATTGGTCTTCAGAGTGTCCAGACCGTCAAAAAAGAAAAAAAGGGGCTAGAAAAGACAAAAGTAAAGATACCTGTTATTATTGTCAAGAAAAAGGACATTGGTCTCCAGACTGCCCAAAGAAGAAAGAAGAGGAGTCAGAAGAAAAGAGGGATTCTTCAGAAGAAGAGAGGGATTCTTCAGAGGAAGAAGAGGAAGAAAGAAGACAATTCTATTTACAAGAGGCAAAGAAAAAGAAACAGGAGATGAAAAGAAGAAGGGAAGAAAGTGAGGAGGAAGAAGAGGAAAAGACGGTGAAGAAATTTAAAAAACAGAGAGAGTAAACAAGGAGACAGAAGAAGTAAATGAACCTTTTAAAGTGTTCTGTTGTGAATTGTGAATTGGATTGTAACAATGGATAAAAGAATAAATTAATTATATAAGGTAAGTGTCTTTGAGTTTTGATTTTAAAATAAGAACGTACACTCACGCACTCATACACAGACACGTACTATAGGGGTAAAATGTTTTTTTTGAGTTATTGGCAAATGAAATATCTCTTTTCGAGAAATGTGGGTGGCCCTGAAAAGGGCCTTTTTTGGTGTAGGGGTGAGTTTAAGCAATCAACTTTAACTGTCTTAAGCCTTTGCCACGGCCAAGGCCTAGTTCTGGACTGCGTAATGTTGATGATGATGATGATTGGGTTGAAATCACTAAGGGTGGTACGGTAGGCTTAGTCACAGGGTTGACGTGTTTAGCTCGGGAAGGTCGTATTCTCTTCGGTCGTAATAAAGAAGTCTGATACATTTGTTTCAGACTTCATAACTCCGCTAAAATGTCCAACAGTACCGTGACCGTTTGATTTTCACCCTCTTGTTTCTTTGCTGGTACTTCTTGTTGTTGTTGTTTTTTTCTTACCTCTTCTTCTTGCTGCTGTTGCTGTAGGAGAAAAGCTTGTTCCGCTTCCTTTTGTCGTTGTATAAATTTCTCCAATTCTTCTTTCTGTCTCTGTTTAAAATTCTCCACTTGCGGCAATGAAGAAGGTAACGAAGGTCCCGGAACAAATTCTTGCGAGGTAAGAAAATCCACAAAATCCCAGTTTACCTCTTCTGAAAGTAAGTCCGGGTTCCCTTGGGCGGTCTCCCCTGCTGGTGCACCCCAATGGATCGTTTTCTGAGTTTCCGTCCTGTTGAATCACTGTCGCATAGATTGACTGCACACAGGCGCTAGCGAATCTATATAGACCACGTGACGTCACAAACTGCTATCTTCGGATTGGATGCGGGCTGACTGAATTTTGTAACGCGTGTTCGGATTGGTGAATGAACTCAATCCGTTTCAATCCTTCCTCTACCTATAAATAAGCGCAGTTCACTGCATTGATTCACCTGTTCTCGTCGCCTCAAGATGTGGACCACAGTTGAATTATCCACCCTTGTGTCTTCAGTGATGTTTAGGACGGACATGCTCATGTATGTCCGGTCCAAGTGGACTGTTGTTGATAGGACAGATACTAGTCTATGGATGAGAAGAGTTTACATAGAAAGACAAGGATGTCTCAAGAGGGTACTTGTGTATGGACCTGCAGTTAGAAGGAGTTTAAGAAGAAGAAGAAGATGTGACAGATGCCATCTATGTTAATATTAATATTAACATAAACCCAAAGGCCCTTTTCAGGGCCACTCATAGGTCTCGAAAAGAGAATGACTTTCGATTGCCTACCCCTTTTTTATTTATTTTTTTAAAAAAAAAAAATAAAAATCCCATGTTCAATTTCCCTTGTCGCTAAACAGTCCCACGATTTTTCTCCATGTTAATTTCCCTTGTCGCTCAACAGTCCCACGATTTTTCTCCATGTTAATTTCCCTTGTCGCTCAACAGTCCCACGATTTTTTCTCCATGTTAATTTCCCTTGTAGCCAGATTGTCCCACGATTTTTCTCCATGTTAATTTTCCATTGTCGCCAGATTGTCCCAAGGGGGTCTGTAATGCTAATTTACATTGTCGCTAGGGTATCCCACTTAACTACTCATGAATATCGAAAGAAAATTAAACAAACACTCTAGCAATCCATTCTAACCAATAATAATATCATTCTGCATTCCAAGAATTGTGACCTATAAATGCATTTGGTGACAAAAATACGAAAAAAGGAAACCACAAATAGAATACATCTAGAAAGGCTTATGAATTTCTCATTTACTCGCAACATATACACGCAAACTCATTTACACTAACAGAGTATATCTTTGAAAGCATTATGAAATTTGTTTTAAAGACAGAAATAAAGAAAGCACTTGAAAAATTACACACAACCTGACAACAATGAAAAACAGACCTTGGTATTGATGTGTTTCAGATCATAGTTTGTAAGGAAGAACTATATAAATTTGTTCTGAGAACGGATATAAGAATATCTACGGTACTTTATAGCTCCGGTGCATGCATCCTTAATGCAAGTGTAAGAACATGAAAATCAGGAACAGTATGACATTTATTCATATATACCGAACACAGGTTTTCAAATATGCTATCAATTGGTTCTGAGCACGGATGCAAAAATTGATACGGTACTTTATAGGTCAGATGCATGAATCGTTGCTGTAATTGAAATAATATGAAAAGCACGAAGAGTGTGAAGTTATTTGACTTATACAGGACACATATTTTTAAATATGCTATTAAAGATGTTACTTAGAGCATGGTATTTCATATATGAAGTTGTTTTGGTTCCCAGCGAGGATGTTATTATCGACGAAGTGAATGCCCGTATTCAACATGTTATCGGCACATGATTGGGAAAAGGACTTGAATTTATATGCGACTGTAAATATCTTATTCATTTTGTCCTTTGTTCTGAAAGACGTATGAATATCGGAATTGTACTTTTGTGTAATTTGCTTTTTACGATGAATTGTTGGTTCTAGGCACGGATGTTATAATGGAACATGCAGTCAAGAGTAGACTTTGGTCGATTGTTACACTACATACCCTCGTGGTACGATGTTTTGTTTCTAAAATACGGAATAGTCCTTTCATTTACTGGTGATTAGTATCAGATGGTTATTGGAGACAATAGTATTACTGATGTTTATTTAGGCATCAACTTGTGCTGTGACAGGCAGTGGTAAGAAGGACGTGGTTCTGAGAGCAGATGCATCGCTTCAAAGAAACGAGTGTAGGAACCTCGCATAGGAATCACTTCTTGTGGTCAATTATTTAAGAATGAAGCTGCTAAATTATGATACCTAACGACGAAGAGATGTTAGATGGTAAACATGGAGATAATGTGACGTGTGCAGATGTGTAAGAAACGAAATATACATGACTAATGCTTTTACAAAGAGAAATAAGTAAATTGGTTCTGAGCACGGATGCAAAAATTGATACGGTACTTTATAGGTCAGATGCATGAATCATTGCTGTAATTGAAATAATATGAAAAGAACGAAGAGTGTGAAGTTGGTTGATTTATACAGGACACATATTTTTAAATATGCTATTAAAGATGTTACTTAGAGCATGGTATTTCATATATGAAGTTGTTCTGGTTCCCAGCGGGGATGTTATCATCGACGGAGTAAATGCCCGTATTCAACATGTTATCGGCACATGATTGGGAAAAGGACTTGAATTTATATGCGACTGTAAATATCTTATTCATTTTGTCCTTTGTTCTGAAAGACGTATGAATATCGGAATTGTACTTTTGTGTAATTTGCTTTTTACGATGAATTGTTGGTTCTAGGCACGGATGTTATAATGGAACATGCAGTCAAGAGTAGACTTTGGTCGATTGTTACACTACATACCCTCGTGGTACGATGTTTTGTTTCTAAAATAAGGAATAGTCCTTTCATTTACTGGTGATTAGTATCAGATGGTTATTGGAGACAATAGTATTACTGATGTTTATTTAGGCATCAACTTGTGCTGTGACAGGCAGTGGTAAGAAGATCGTGGTTCTGAGCGCAGATGCATCGCTTCAAATAAATGAGTGAAGGTACCTCGCATAGGAATCACTTCTTGTGGTCAAAGAATGAAGCTGCTAAATTATAATACCTAAAGATGAACAGATGTTAGATGATATACATGGAGATAATGTGACGTGTGCAGATGTGTCAGAAAAGAAATGTATATGACTCAGGCTTTTACAAAGAGAAATATATAAATTGGTTCTGAGCATGGATGCAAAAATTGATACGGTACTTTATAGGTCAGATGCATGAATCATTGCTGTAATTGAAATAATATGACAAGCACGAAGAGTGTGAAGTAAGCTGATTTATACAAGACACATATTTTAAATATGCTCTTAAAGATGTTATCAAGAGCATGGTATTTCATATATGAAGTTGTTTTGGTTCCCAGCGGGGATGTTATCATCGATGAAGTAAATGCCTGTATTCAATATGTTATCGGCACTTGATTGGGACAAGTATGTGAATTTACATGCGGCAGTAAAGATCTTATTCATTTGGTCATTTGATTTGAAAGATGTATGAGCATCGGAACTCTACTTTTGCGTAATTTAATTTCACCAGGAAATCTTGGTTCTAGGCACGGATGTTATATGTGAACTTGCAGTATTGAACAGACTTTGGTCGATTGTTACACTATAGATCCTTGTGATACGATTTTCGTCTAAAATAAGGAATAGTCCTTTCATTTACTGGCGATTAGTATCAGATGGTTATTGGAAACAATAGTATTACTGATGTTTATTTAGGCATCAACTTGTGCTGTGACAGGCAGTGGTAAGAAGATTGTGGTTCTGAGCGCAGATGCATCGCTTCAAAGAAACGAGTGAAGGTACCTCGCATAGGAATCAGTTCTTGTGGTCAAGGAATGAAGCTGCTAAATTATAATACCTGAAGATGAACAGATGTTAGATGATATACATGGAGATAATGTGACGTTTGCAGTTGTGTCAGAAACGAAATGTATATGACTCAGGCTTTTACAATGAGAAATATACAAAATTGGTTCTGAGCACGGATGCAAAAATTAATACGGTACTTTATAGGTCAGATGCATGAATCATTGATGTAATTGAAATAATATGAAAAGCACGAACATTGTGAAGTTGGTTGATTTATACAGGACACATATTTTTAAATATGCTATTAAAGATGTTACTTAGAGCATGGTATTTCATATATGAAGTTGTTTTGGTTCCTAGCGGTGATGTTATCATCGACGAAGTAAATGCCCGTATTCAATATGTTATCGGCACTTGATTGGGGAAAGGACGTGAATGTATATGCGACTGTAAATATCTTATTCATTTTATCATTTGTTCTGAAAGACGTATGAATATTTACTTTTGTGTACTTTTATTTCACTAGGAAATCTTGGTTCTAGGCACGGATGTTAGAAGTGAACTTGCAGTAATGAAGAGACTTTGGTCGATTGTTACACTATATATCCTCGTGATACAATTTTTGTCCAAAATAAATAATAATCTTTTCATTTACTGGTGGTTAGTATTAGATGGTTATTGTAAAAAATAGTTATGCTGATGTTTATTTAGACATCAACTTGTGCTGTGACAGGCAGTGGTAAGAAGATCGTGGTTCTGAGCGCAGATGCATCGCTTCAAAGAAACGAGTGAAGGTACCTCGCATAGGAATTACTTCGTGTCGTCAAAGAATGAAGCTGCTAAATTATAATAACTAAAGATGAACAGATGTTAGATGATATACATGGAGATAATGTAACGTGTACAGATGTGTAAGAAACGAAATATATATGACTCGGGCTTTTGCAAAGTGAAAGATTTGCATTGGTTCTGAGCACGGATGCAAAAATTCATACGGTACTTTATAGGTCAGATGCATGAATCTTTGATGTAAATGAAAGAACATGAAAAGCATGAAGAGTGTGAAGTTGGTTGATTTATACAGGACACAGGATTTCAAATATGCTATTAAAGATGCTACCTAGAGCATGGTATTAAATCTATAAATTTGTTTTGGTTCCCAGCGGAGATGTTATTATCGATTAAGTAAATGGCCGTATTCTACATGTTATCGGCACATGATTGGGAAAAGGACGTGAATTTATATGCGGTAATAAAGATCTTATTCATTTTGTCATTTGCTCTGAAAGATGTATGAGTATGGAACTCTATCTTTTTGCAATTTTCTTTCTACAGGAAATCTTGGTTCTAGGCACGGATGCTACAAGAGAACTTGTAGTAATGAACAAACCTTTGTCGATTGTTACACTATATATCCTCGTGATAAATTTTTTTCTAAAATAAGGAATAGTCCTTTCATTTACTGGTGATTAGTAACAGATATTTATTGTAAGAAATATTTTTGCTCATGTTTATTTTGGCATCAACATGTGCTGTGGCAGGTAGTGGTGATAAAGTCGTGGTTCGGAGGTCAGATGCATCCCCTGAAAGAAGCGAGTTTAGATACCTTATATAGGAAACTGGTCTTGTGAGCAACGATTGAGGAATAAAGCTGCTGAATTGCAATACCTAAAGCTGAAGAAATGTGACATAATATACATGGAGATAATGTGACGTGTACAAATGTGAACAAAACGAAATATATATGACTCAGGCTTTTATAAGAAAAATATATAAATTGGTTCTGAGCACGGATGCAAAATTTGATACGGTACTTTATAGCTCCAGGGCATGTCACTTTGATGTAAGCTTAACAACATGAAAAGCACAAAGAGTATGAAATTTGTTGATGTATACAGCACACATAATTGCAAATGATTTGTAATGCTGGTTCCAGGCGCAAATGATATGAGGAAACTTGAAGTAATAAATATACTTAGGTAGACTGTCACGTGCGGTTGTGAATACGATTTACATTTTATGTACGTGTATGTATACAGATTAATGTACGAGTTCATAGCCAATGAATCTAACATAATTTTGTGGAAGCAAATGTACTGAATATAAAGAGGTAACTTGTGTGTATATTTCATTTCTAGTGCGTATGTACTTAAATGAGAGAGAGAGAGAGAGAGAGAGAGATGGAGGGCAGGGAGGACGCAAATGCTATTGTCAGTATGAATGAAATGGTCAAGCGCGAGACATGTAGCATGGAGGACGCAGACTTTGCTTTACCTTAAGTCAAAGTTTACAAAATTTCGTTACAATTATTTGTTTTTAGAAAATAAAATGGTCTCTAATTAGGAATTGTGTTAGGATATCTTTGAGTACGGATGTCGTAGTTCTGAGTGATGATGGACATCTTCAAATATACGCGTATAGGTACCTTACATAGAAAGCCCGTGTTTGTGCGCAATGACTAAATGATAAGGATGTTAGATTATATTACGTACGGAACATGGGATGCTAAACGATTTACATGCAGATAATTTAACTTGTACCAATGTGCTGGAAGGACAAGATATTTTAATCAGACATTTACAAGCAAATGTATAAGCTGGTTCTGAGCAAGGATGCTAAAAGTGATACGGTATTTTATAGCGCAGGTCCAGTAATCTTTGATGTAATAATTGAAACAACATGAAAAGAACGAACAGTGTGAAACTTCTCGATTTATAATGCGCAATCAATTTCACATCTCCTAGGAAAGATGTTAACTTTGGCATGGTAATTCATACATGAAATTGTGTTGGGTATGTTTTCATCGGTGATCTTAATGACCGTATTGTACGTGTTATCGGTTCATGATTGTGAAATTCTCTGTGGCAACGAAGATATTTGTTTTTCCTTTGTCATTTGTTCTAATAGCCGTATAGGGGTCGGACCTCTACTACATGTATTTGCAATTTGCTTTCAGAAAGGAATGTTGGTTCCCGGCACGGATGCTGTAAGGAAACTTGCAGTAATGAATAGGCTTTGGTCGATTGTTACACTATATACTCTAATGATAATCTTTTCTTCTAAAGTAAAAAAAGAAAAAAAGTACTTACTTTACTTTACTGGTGGTTACTGTGAGAGGATTAATGCCAAAATAATAAAATTCTTATTTTTTGTGTGCATCAACTTGTGCTTTAACAGGCAGTGGTAATAAGGTCGTGGGTCTGAGCGAAGATGCATCGCTTGAAGGGAATGAGTATAGGAACCTTACCTGGGAGCCAGCTCTTGTGAGCAATGACGTAAGAATAAAGCGGCTAAATTGCAATAGCTAAGGATCAAGATATATATTCCCGAGGCATTTATAATGAAGAATGTTTAAGCTGGTTCTGAGCACGGATGCTATAATTGATACGACACTATATCACAGGTCCAGGAATCTATCATGCAAGTTAAACACGGAAAGAACGAATAGTATGAAATATGTTGATTTATACTGAATTTAAAATATCCTAGTTCAGATGTTAACTATAGTATGATTAAACATCTATGAAGTTGTTATCATTCATGACATTAATGCCCGTATTCTACATGTTGCGGCACGTCATTGGGAGTAGGACATGAATTTCAATGTAACAATAGAGATGTAGTTTTTCCTTTGTCATTTGTTCTGATAGCTGTATGGGAGTCTGATCTGCAATATTTCTAGTATTCTTTCAACAAGCAATGTTGGTTACAGGCACGGATGCTATATGGAAACTTGGAGTAATGAATCGGCTTTGGTCGCAAGTCACACTGTATACACTGAATACACTCTCGTGATAACCGTTTCGTCACAAATAAGGAATAGTACTTACTTAAATTTACTGGTGGTTAGTGTCAAATGGTTAGTGTAAAAAAACATAATATACTTACTTTTATTTTGGCATCAACTCGTGATACAAAGCTAAATGTTAAATAACTGGAAGAAGGAGTTGTTAGGAAACAACAAGAAGCTTAAACTTATAATGCCTCGAGAACTCAGTGAAAGTTTTGCTTGAAGCGTTTAATTGCATTACACACTTGAATCGTTAAGCGTTTAATTCAAAATAATTTCTTGCAGGAATATTATGATATTGGATAAGATTATATTATTTGAATAACGTAGTAGCAATATCTCAGGGTACTACTTCAATCGAACACTTTGTGATTCTAAATGTTGAGAGATGATTAAGTGAAGACTTGTTGTTCAAGTTTGCTTTCGCTAGTCATTATTAAGAAAAAGGCAAAGCGTCATTGGAATGAGATTATGGTACTAAGATTATGAACGAAACAATAATAGGAAGGTAACATTTGAGACTCCAAATGAAGAAATAATAGTAAAATTGTAAGTAATTAGGAGGAAAACAATTCTTTTATAACTGAGTTGTAAAATATCACATCTAAGTTTTGCTTTATCACCATTATGTAATGTAGAACTTCTTATCTTATCACATAATCATGAATTACCCTGATAACATGGATGACTCTGATTTTCTGTATCATAGTTACCCATAGCTTTGTGAGTATATTCTTGAATGTAAAGTTTTGCAAATGATAGTTCCAATCGGATACATGCATCTACTAATCCGTAAGAAAGAACAGTGCTAAAAGTATTTATTGTTAATACTTTCATTACAAAACAAAAATTATAGGCACTGTGTTCAGCATCATTTTGTTTTAAAAATTCTTGTATTATATAATATTTTATAAATTATGTTCAGGACAAAATAATAAGATCTTACATTTACTAGCTATATAATGTAAAAATAACATGGGCGTACCTAAAGTATTTGGCACACAGAGCAGATAATCCTTTGCCACCCCCCCACCCATTTTAAAATGTAAACACACAAAAAAATATTATGTTTGTAAGTAGATTTTTAAACAAAACAGTGCTGTCATAAGCAAATTGGAAATAACGTTTACTTTGGCGAAGTTTTCATTTCGTTTGAAAACTTGTACTGATTGGAACTTTCCCGATAGCCAACTCCACTTTCTGGCTGTGACCCGGCGGACCCCCACCCACACCCCCCGCACCAACCTTTAGTATGCCACTGAAAATAAACATTTTTTTTTTTTGACTTGCGAACGTTTCGATTGAAAAGTTAAACCGAAGCACTAAATACTAATAAAAATTAAAGTAGTGGGTTCAACAACAGGACGGTGGGGGAGAGGGCCAGTTGCAGCTTGAACTAGCACACTTTGTAATGTAAAACTTAACTACGAAAATCATAAGAAAAGAACATTTCGCGAAACTGAATCCCACAGAGAGAATTCTGAGTCAGTCCATGAGAAATACAAACATTACTAATACTGCTGTTTATACTAATGATATTATTTGCTTTAGTTTTCTTCCAATCTACAGCTTTTATTTCTTCAACTTTTAAGACGTTCAGTACTCTTATCCAAAAAATGAATCCAATTAAAACCTTGAAGTAATTTGTAGATTTTGACAAATATCACTTTACTCAGAGTTATAAGTATAAGCACTTTACTTATAACAACTGCAGTACGCATATAGAGATCAGAATTAGGAAACTAAAGCATTAAAATACTGGATCAAATGAGACATAAATTATCTCATATAAATGCCAACCCAGCCACCAGTCTTGTAAAGGATTTATATGGAGAATAAACAAAAAAATAAAATATACATGAAGACACAGCATGAAGTAATAAATTACTGCCATATTGGGTGTTGTTGTTGCTATTGTTGTTGTTGCTGCTGCTGTTATTGTTATTGTTGTTGTTGTTATTAATGATGATGATGATGATATTGTGATATATTGTGAAAAGCGAGAAGATGAAATACATTGTAAATTTAAAAGTAATGCGAAATGAAAACATTATAAATCTACAAGGTTGTCGTCAGTATGAATTAAATTATACATTCACTTCTCATTCAGGTAATTAGTAGATTTTCTGTCAGTTTTACCCAGATTTTGAACTAATTGGGCTGATGTAAGTTTATCAGAAAATTTTCAATTTCATTAAGGCAAATCAGTAAAGAAGTAAAGGGTATTTTCTTAAATGTTAAATATGATATCTTTAAATATGATTAAAGGGCCTACATCAATAACAAGCTACCAATAGTTCTGCTATATCAATCAGCAGTGTGGTAATGAGCAATAATAATAATCATAATAATAAGGAAAACTGTCATAAGTACCGGACTCAATATTGCTTCGAAGCGCGTTTTAAGTATGGCTATTGGTTCCCAGCGCAGATGTTAAGTGGTTCTGAGCAGAGATATTTTGGTTCCTAATGCGGATGTGAGCTACAGAACCCTACTCTTTTTCATTGGAGGTCCAAAATCATACCGGCATATCTTACCGTGACACCGTTTCAGTAAATAAAATTGAAAATAATTTTGAGTGTAATTATAAGCACGGTATTGTTTATATTAAAGAAAAACATAACATATATGAAAATATATTATGGAAACTATCTTAGAAAGTCAAGTTCCACACAATAATGCCAGTGAAAGATAATGTGCAAATATATATGATGAACAACTTTGCATATTCACCGGTCATCTCAATATGCATCGATGGACAGGTCTATCATGTTAGGTCTTACTGGATAGTTTCGTATTTAGAGACCTCAAGGTAGAAAGCATGAACCTAATTGCCACAAGCCTAGCATTTATAAATTCATACAGAATCTAAATCTGTAACTTGGTTTAGATTTACTTTGACTTAGGCTTGGAAATTGGTTGGCTTTTTGGTGACTGCTTGTCACTGTTAGACGAACATTGGAGATCAAATGCGTAACTCAGGCTGCAAATGAGCAGCCGCCTTGGCTTACGTATTTACGTGTGTCTGCTACAGAGGCAAATATCTAAGAATATAGATGGTTGAGGGGTGATGAAAATATGCTGATTTGTTATAGTACTAGGGAACGTTATTCATGCATATGGCACATATTGATTTTTTTTTAGCTGTCTTGTCACATGAAATAAAAAATAATACGCCGACACTCACAGGTAAATTTGTAAAATGCGGCTCAAAAAACTATAAGTTTGTAATTATTTCTGTTGCATAAGCGGGTGACGATATTGCTAAGCCACACGGAAAAACACATGGAACGCCATGTGCTAAGTAGTCTGAGAAAAAAATCTTCCAGTATATAATTATTATGGTCCCGGAACTCGCACTGAAATAGACTTGACGAAAAAAATTAACCGAAACTTGACGAAATTCCGGTAAATGCGGTTGATCAAGTATGCAATGTTCATGATATCGCGTATAAAAAATCCAGATGTACAACAAAGACCTATCGTGGATGTCAAGTTAATTCACACGCTGAATTCGATAAAGAATAAAAACGTACAAGAATCACTCGGGAATTGGTTGATAAGATCGGCGATGAAAGGTAAAATAGTGATGGGGCCCGGCACTTAAACGCCAACAATTAAATAATTTAGTCGATTTATTATAGTCCAAGATGATATTGGACAGGTACAGTAGCAATTTAAAAACTCGCCGTTGTAGCAGGTGTCGCACGAGCTGTATCAGCAGATTGGTTGCCACGACATTCCATATGTCCCAAAACGATTCGGCATTGACTGTTTGATGTCAGCACACTGAACGATGTTCATCAGGCAGATATCTTCTTTTTACCACATGACGTACGTAAATGGTGCACATATAAATACGCTTTGATTGTCGTAAATGTTGAAGGTAGATACAAAGAGGCTAAACCGTTATCGTCTAAAACAGCAACTGAAGTCGCCTCAGCGTTTGAACGAATATATTCGGGCGGACCCGTGCCACATGATGGCCTGCGATGGCTACAATTTCTTCAGGTTGAACCTGGCAATGAATTTTTCGGTGCAGTAACGACGCTGATGCAACAACATAACGTTAAAATCAGAAGTGCACACATAGCGGTACATCGCGATTAGGCATTCGTTGAACGATTTAATCAAACACTTGCACAGCGACTCTCTGGACACCAATATGCCCAAGAATTACTGAGTGGAACGGTGATCGTTCTGGACAGATCTCGTGAATGGGATGCGAGACTACCTCAAAAGACAAAAGTTCCTTTACGTCTGTTACATTTTAGACATGTCAGAAAGACATTTTTGCGTGTGTGGCGGAGATTACTATTGATTCTGTTCACGGTAAATTGTCTTACGTCATTAGGAAAATATTGCCACAACATTATTGTGTGATTATTTTGTCGTTGTCTCAGCGTCATGACAAACTCCACATTCAGTTCAAACTGGCACTATTTTTTGGGTCATCTCTCGCATAACCAGATACATTTTTCTTCACTAGGTTGATAATTTCATTTTGACGCTGTTGCTGCTTGTGACGCTTTTGACAACTCGATCACGTTGACAACCCTATGTAACTGAGATATTTTTGTTTCTCTAGACACGGCCAGATAAACTACATTTGACCACTGGATGCGATCATCAACAATCCATATATTGGTATCAGATGTTGTTAATCCCTGAGACAAATGAAGTGTTAGCGCATATCCCATAGTCCAACACGATATGTTTAATTAAAACGCCTGTTGTACAGCCTCTAATAGGACCTCGACGTTATCATTAAGAACGAGTTTTTGTTTTTTGCCGACACCTAAGTTGTCTACTGCCGGATTATCAGCAAGTATATTTTGTCGGCGTGTATCTGTTGATCGATAACATAATTGAACTAGTTGATCAGAAATTTTTGTCGTTGTGAAGCTCAAATAATTTACGCTGAAGTGAATCACGGACGCGTTTCCTAGATATAACTCTGAGATCACTAAATCACTATAAGTTGTAACCTGATTAACGATTTCAGTTGTCGTAGCTGTTCATCCTCTGATTGCCGGGCGTACAAAACCTTTTCGTAGTGGCCAACATTGTTAATCAACTATTCCTGTGGTGATTCACCTGTAAATGGCAGAGACTGTCTATGATAATTGCGGTATATTTTGTTAATAACCAATCCAGAAACATTTTTAAAACAGCTTTGGATATTGTAGAAATCTCACTCCAGATAATTATTCTCGGGATATATTTCTCACCCATTCGTTCGGGAGTCCTTGCATCACCTCGCCATCTAAGGAAACTATGATACGTGCATGCGCTAACACCACGTTGTCTCATCTTTATGGCAAGCCTGTTAGTTGTCGTCAACACAATCATTTCAGAGTTTTTAAATAATTCTATCGCACGTGTTCTTTTACCAGAGTCACCTGGACCATTCAGATAGACCGTGCTACGTCTCGTGGTTGGATCGTTTATTGACGGTGATAATGAAATCTTTGACGAATTATCGTTGCAATGATAAACATCAGATGCTTTAATGTCAGCGGATTCAGAATATATTTGTATTTGTTCGTGTTTTATTCGCCACGAACCGAAATTAACACCTTCGGTGTCTTCTTCAATAAATGGCTCAAGAAAGTCCATTTTACAACGAATAATATTACAAGAATCCGTGGTGGCCATAAACAACCTCACTGGGAAATCTGCTGATCATCGATAATAGATCTATTGAAGAGTAGGAGATCAGTAATTCTTAATTAGAGACGCCTTCCGCTTCTATAAGCATGCTTACTGAGTCTCAGCTCATACATCTCGCACGACATCATGGAAATCAAGTAGTAAGAGAAAGACTGACATACTTGAATTATTAAGACCCACCATTATACTGAATCCACCAACACCACCATTGGTTGCCTTTGCATCAGCAACAACAACAATTACTAAAACAAAATCGAACAACAACTAACACAATTTGCATGTTTGCATAATATCCTAAAAAGAATCGTGCTCAGCTGCTTAATGGACACAGCAAGCACAATCCATTAGATATCCACTCACCAGTCCTGATTTTTACTGTGGTTGTATCAGTAGCAAAACATAGCGAACAATCTTGACAATATCTGGTAAAACATTGTCAAATTTACTGTTGCACAACGAAATGAAGCAAGTGCTTTGTATCATTTACTCGAGTTTGAATGTTTCAGTGGCAGACGCGTCAAGTTCTGCTAACACAGACACAAATGCGTCTGATATCGATCGAACAAATTCAGTGCGAGTTGTGTTATGTAGCAGTACGATGTAAAGGATTGCAGAGCAACCACTCTTTTGTCGTGCCAAAAGCGCTAGTTCTCTAGATACAGATGTGGAGTTTCTTAAATCGATCGAAGTTATGTCAAAATGGAATCGGCAGTAGCTCTATTCACCAGCAATCATGATTATGAATGGTGATCACATTGCTGAATTCCCTGCCGCCTCTCACTGCTGGATATGTGAAAAACAACTTGCTTTCGCCTGATCATGAAGTTCTCGATCACTGTCGTATCCCTGGTTCCTACTCAGCTGAGATTTTACCCTGTCAAAACAAATATTCCTGTGTTGATTCATAACGTGCGTAGGTATAATAACCACTAAACATTGCAAGAAGAAGTCACATCATCAGACTCAAAAATAAGCGCCATCTCCAACAACATAGAAAAAAAAATCACAATATTTGTGTTGGGACAATTACAATTCGTTGATTCATTAGAGCTTGTGAATTTGTCCTCCTACAAGCTAGAGAACAATCCGACGGCGTAGAACTTTGTAATCACCGGTCGATACTGTACACCCAATACGGATTTGCTTACGCAAGTTTGATTTGCGGCACGTATTTTCGCAAGATATCATACACGGGATGAAGATATGACCGTATTAATAATACTGTATTATTCAATGGCATCACGCAGATGCTTTTGGTAAAAACAACGAATTGAGACAAATAAACGAATTTTCCGTCATTGACTTCTCTACATAAGCAACACCTAAACTGTCCAAGCATGATAATGGAACCGTGTTTCCAAACTCAGTTCGTGCGTTAATCATTGGCCCTGCTGTATCAGGAAAAACTCGACTGTTGTTGAATATGGATTTACAACATTTAACAAAGGATCTTTGGTTTGACCATCGGTTGATCATTATCTGTTTAATAATATTTTAAAAGACCTTAAAAAAGCGTTAATTGACAAAAGATCATTGAGAAGCGGCTGCGTTACAAAGAGAAGCGGAGCTGAGACGACTTCGTTGTCCATTGATTTCTTTTCCACTATTGACGAAGCACCTACCATTGACGATTTGGTCGCAAACAAAAACAATCTTAACACTAACGTGATTTATTTGACTCAACGATGCGCCTAAAGTGATGCGTGACAATTGTAAGATGCTGATAATGTTTTGTGACATTGGCGCTCATGGTCTTGGAAACAACCGTTGGTCTTGGGTCCCGCGGACAACAGTTTTGACGATTTTCGTCAAACGTTTGCTGGAATCACAATGGACCATTTTAGGTTTTGCGCCATCGATTTGACAGAAAATTTCAACGGGTAAATGTCGTGCGGACTTTGACATGTCAATTCATCAATCATAACAATTTTATAAAATGTCTGCCATCGATGTCATAGAAGAGTATGAGAAGCAACACCGTAAAGCTGGCCGTGAACACCCGGAACTGATTAGTACTTTTTGTTGCCTGTCGAAAATGTCTCAAAGCTATGTAACAATAGATACAGAAAGCACGAGAAGACCTCCAAGACGGTTTTTAGTGAACGTTTGTTCGCTGATTAAACTCACAAAGGAAATATCCGAACATGCCGACGATATTAGAAAACTCTACAAATGCCACAGTGGAACAAGTGGCAGAGCTGATAGGAACAGAAGAAACACATGGTCCATTCTGTAAAATAGCCAAGCGCACAAAATTTGTCAAGAAAGCATCACATACATTTGCAGATGTTATTATACGCTTGCCAGAGATGGTGTCTGAAGTAAAAAAAGAAGCAGAAGAAGACTTTGGATGACCTAAAGAACGAGAATCATTTCTTTTGTATCAGTCAATGCTGGAAACACAGAAACAAATTCTTTATGGAAAAGGTCGGCAGTGGATCTTTTAAAACCCCGTCCATGTAGCGTTGCTTCCACTGGAAAGATTTAATGATCAAAGCACCACTTTTGGAATCACCGTGATATGCCACAACTAACTCGAGACCAGTTTGTTGTTTTTTGTGTGACTAAGTGCACGTGAAAATGCTCAATCGCTAATTACACAGACAGGTGCCCCAGGATTGTTTCTACAATGGTCAAGTGGTATTCGCTGATGTATCCACCCAGGTTACGCTGATGTATCCACCCAGGTTACGCTGATGTATCCACCCAGGTTACGTTTACGAATGGATATTTTACATCAACTTTGACTCAGCTAAGAAAAGAATTTTTCGAATGTTGTTCAGTAAGGACGCACTTGTTCGATAACAGTTACTGGGCAAAAACAATCGCTAGATGTAGAGGTTTTGTCGTGATCGGTGTGTATTTTCAACGAATGCCTGACCAGCAGAATGCATAATCGTCTGAGATTTAAATATTCATGTGGCAAATGTTGTTTTATCATTGTATGATAATTATACTAGTAAGAAATGGTAATTTGCTAAAAGTGTGTGTGCATTGCGCATGGGTTTGATGATGAGATCTGGCAAGGTATGCCTGTCATACAGTTAAAATAGGCGATTGTATTTTAACAGAAAAACTATGATGGACCCGCAGTCTTACTGGCGTGAAAAAAATAATTGTAGCGGAACAACAGCTGCAAGATGAAATTTACAACAGAACCGAGAAATATAATCATACATATTTCATTGTAGATGCTATATGTGGTCTTGCTGCGGTATCAACTGCTAGTCTCGGTGTGACCAGAATCACGGCATCAACAACCATCGTAGGTGTACCAATCCGAATTAATTTCGATGCGACTCCATTCATGAGTACGCACCTATTCAGAATTGTTTGCAGCCTCAGCACAGTCTAATTACGATCAGTAAACTATATCCAGTGCAAGCGGTGATACACTAGTCAGTGCGGCTGAGTTTGAAAAGTGATAGATGAAATGGAAAATCACATATAGTTACAAACGCAAATAAGAAACAGCACGGATATACAGAAATGGTAAAGTAAAAACAATCATCACTTGCACATAAGCCTGGTTTAACAATCGATATTGTGGCTGTATAGACACGTTGTCCGGGCAATATAGATTGGTACCGTATATAACCACGTCTGGTCACGTAAGTGGAAAGTAATTTGCTGAGCATGCATGGGTCGCATACAGACTAAGTAAGCTGTGTGGGTAGAGGCTGACAGGTGGCAGGGACCTAAAGAGGCAAATAAGCCAAAAAAGACAATTTCATACTACTCAAGCTAATACAATGTTATATTATTATACAGTTGTGTGGTTTGAATCGTATGTACTGCGTTATGTCACGTTAATACAGTTCTGTCTTATTGTATTGGAATATATTAAGTGGTGTGGCTTGAATCAAAGTGTATAGTATTATGCCATGCTAATAACAATGATTTTCTGTGTTACGTTACATTATATTTAGCTCACGTAAATTTATGTGATATCGTACAACTTTGATGTTGAGAAATATGAAAGGCAAGTGCTGAAGACTTTTTATTTACTTGTATTACAATTTCTTACTTAATATAAACGGAAAACAATGTCCTGTTTGGCTATTTTAGGAGTACCGATCACTTTTTTGTGCGATTAGTTACAGAATTTCTTATGTTGACATCCATTAGCTCCTCCGCCATGGGCCCGTAGTAGCAGGTATCTGAATAGGCAAGGAGTTCATGCTTTAAATTCTCGATATGTTTCTCGTATTCTACAGGATTCATTTTATAAACACATTTACACGATTGCAAATGGTTTATTTTATTCTCAAAATAAGCAGGAGGGTCTTCTTCGTAGTACATACTATTCTGTATTGTTTTTGAGAGCGGCTCTAGCTTTCTCGATGTAGCGACTATGCCCTTCTTATTCCTGATTTTACTAATCCAAGAAATAGGTAATATCTTTGCTTTGAAGGTGTGATTATTTGGATAAATAGTTTCACCATTCCAAGAAGGAGGAGACCTCAGCGTTTTGACTTCAGAATAATTGTGATTACTTGCTTCCCCACTACGAGCAACAAGAGTGGTGCATGTGTTGACGTTATATACATTTTGATAATTCGTTTCACCGCTCAAATACACAGGGAAAGTCGTCCATGTTTTGACTTTACGATGACTGTGATTACCTGGTTTACCACTACAAGCAACAAAGGAGGTCTGTGGGTTATATACATTTTTATAATTGATTTTACCACTCCAAGAAACAGGGAACTTCACCGATGTAACTTTTTCATCATTGTGATTAATTGTATTGCCACTACAGGAAACACGGAATATCTCAGCGTTGATTTGATTTTGATCATTTTGACGCCTTCTTTTGCCTGCTTTGACTTCGTGGTCTTCGACAGTACTCGTTTTCCCACTACGAGTAACAGGAAACATCTCTATTTTGACATTATGATCTATGTGATAGCTTTCTGTACCAGCTTTTATTTCATGATCATTTCGATTACTTGTTTTCACATTATGAACCGTAGGGAAAATCACTGCTGTTAGTTTTTGACCATTTTGATGTTTTTTCGTACCATTCCAAGAAACAGGAAACGTCACTGATTTGACATCACGATGAACGTGATTACTGATATTGCCATTACAAGAAAGTGGGAAAATCTCAGCTTTAATTGTATGATCATCTTCATGCCTTGGTTTACCAGCTTTGACTTTACGATCACTGTCACTACGTGTTTTACTAATATGAGGAACATGGGACGTTACTCTGTTGACTTTATGATCATTTGTATGCCCCCTTTGACCTCGTATGACTTCATGCCCATTGTGGTTGCTTTTATTGCCATTGCAAAAAACCGGGAACATCTCAGCTATGACGTTATGCTTATTTGGACGCCTTCTTTGGTCTGTTTTAACTTTATAATAATCGTGAATATTCGTCTTTACACTATGAGCAACAGAGTACGTTTTACCTTTGACTGTATGATCATTTTCATGCCTTATTTTATCATTCGAAGAAACTTGGAATGTCAATGCTTTAGTTTCATCACTTTGACAATTCTTTTGGGTTTCTTCAATTAATGTAGATTCTTTTTTTAGTTTCACTCTCTGTAAGCAATTATACTTTCTTGTCGATTCATTCGGCCTCCGCGAATCTAGGAATCTGTAATCATTTGAGCATTGACTCTTTTTGCATGTTTCTGAATGACATACATTTTTGAAGGTACCTTCTTTGTTTACAGCTCTTGCGGATGAGAGTTTGGTCAAAGTTCTTGATTTCATGAAATTTGTTGCATTTTCGTGTGCGTTATTGCAGCAAAAACATCTCTGGTCACCAATTCCACTCAGGTTTCGGAGGTTCGTCTGTTCCTTAACTCGCTTGTACCACTTCACAATGCCAGCTTCTTTGACCAATTGAGACCGACCAGGAACAAGATGTTGTTTATGCAGGTTTAGAACGGACTGCCGACCTCTAAAAATAAGCGTGAAATACGAAGATGTATCATGTTTATGGAAGAATCATGCGTACTAGCTTATAAAAAAGCTGAAAGGAAAGTAACACATAACTAGAAAATTTTGTACGGTAGTTTATGCCTGCATGTATATCCTTGTTCAAATGCAAAAAATGTGATCAAAATTTTTCACGAACTTTAACGCTGCCGCCGCCTTCAAAACAGTGACCAATAATTCTATTTCTCCTAGCGTTATTTTGACAAAAGTCTTTATGCATTATAGAGAGTACAAAATGGAAATAAAAGTTTAACGAATCGATTGATAGCACAGTGCACGCGAAAGCATATCACGAAAAATTAAAAAAAAATAGTGTCATACATAATATTCCCTACTAGTTATAGAAAGCAAATATGTATTTCATAGATCCCAACAATGAGAATGTAAATGGTTGTAACTAGGCAGAGTTAATAACCAATCATAAGATATATATATATATATATATATATATATATATATATATATATATATATATATAACAAAGTCAATAGATTCGGTGACTAAGGGGAATGAGTGTATTTGTGTAACGGTGTTGAGTGTGTTTGGTGGTAAATGTGTTTGTCTGTCCTTTTAATAAATTGCTATAGAGGAATCTTGTGTTAAATAGAGTTTACAAAGTTACTGGGACAAACGGGAAGTTAACATTGGGTCTCCGTTCTGCAAGGCATGTTGTTTAACACTGTGGTATGGGGCCACCGTCTGCTTTCGAATGGAAATGCAGTATGACGACATACTTTCACATGAGGAATCTGTCTTTTTAAAACATGTTGGTTCTGTTTTAAAGGGAACAGTGATTGGTTTTGGTAAGAGTTTGCTGAGATGAATAATGGTAGCATGCCCTCTAAAATAATGAAAAAGTTTGTAATTTGTTTTGCTTCAAAACAAAACTAGCTTCTCTTTCTCCCCGCGCCCCCAATGGTCCTTCTTATAAAGTTTAAACATTTACCCTATTCTATAATATCACCACTATATCTAGCCCTGTTATTTCGATAACAAAACTACTATCTTCATAATCTTTACATAGGAATACCACTTATCTACCATCAACAATCTATTGCTTAATATCCAGCGTCCATATATCCTCTATCCAGCAACCAATAATCTATCAGTACCCAGGTGTATAATATCGAGCACCCACACATATCCTATCCACAAACCAATAATCTACCGTCAACAACCAAATGTCAACTTTCCTCCAACTAGTGAACCGTTATCTACCATCCATTTATGTATTATTCAGAGCCCAGTTAGCTAATACCAACGCCCTGTTATAATCTATCCAGAGCGTATTACTCTATTATCCAACACCTATCTATTTACAATCATCACTCGTACAAAACTACACTCATCGTGTTCTTTTCATATCACTATCATGGAATCTACTATCCAAAACCATGCTTTATAATATCCAGCACCCAGCAACTTACTATTTACCAACCTTTCAGCTACTATCAAGACCAAGTTATCTACTATCAACCATCCATTTATCTATTATGTAACACTCTGTTGTATGCTATCCACTAACCAGTTATTTATTATCCAGCACCATATTACGTACTATCCACCACCTAGTTGTCCTATATCCATCACTCAGTTATCTACTATCCACAACCATTACATATCATCAACACGGTCATCTACTACCCATCCACTAGTTATCTATTGTAAGCACCCAGTTATCTACTATGTATCACCCAATTAAATATAATCATCCTTAAGCCAGTTATCTACTTCCAACACCTAGGTATCTGTTACCCAGAGCCCAGTTTTATGGTATCAAACACTCAACTATCTAGTCTCATCACCCAAACAAACATATCATCCTCATAATCTTTACGAATCAGTACCCAAGTATCTACTATCCACCATCTAGTTGTATAATATACGACACTCAGTTATATACTATTCACAAACCAATTATCTGCTGTCAAGACCCATCTATCTATTATCCAGCACCCAGTGACCTACTCTTCACCCGGTGATTTATTCTCAAAGCTCACATATCTACTGTACATCACCAAGTTGTGTACCATTCACTAAACAAACGTCTACTGTTCTGCACCCAGTTATCTATCAACACACAATTGTCTAGTATCGATACCAACCGGTTATTACTATCAACACCTAGTTATCTACTATCAGCTAACCAACTAACTATTATTCACCAATAAATTTTTGACTTTCCAGCAAGTATTTATGTTTCTAAATACAACTGACATCCCTAACCCAAACACCACTCAATGATACCTCTTATAAATTAACTAAAAACACATTGCCCCTTCTACATGGCCTTTAGTTACCTCATCTTATAATATAAAAATCTACCCTCCCTTTCTAAACAAAACTACCTTCAATATATCCCATCAGTCCTATAGAGTAAACCTTACTCTACATGCTAAAGACCATATACATGCCTTCTATTTAAAACTAACCCTATCCATAACCTTAACAATCCTTATTATAAATATATTAAAAATCTCTGTTCCAGGCTATAATGTTCCTAATCGCCTCCTACTCTCCTATTTTAAGCAAAATTACCATCCCTATTACGTCTATTTGTTATACTTTGGTTGCAAAAGTCTTAGTTGATCTGCACTCTAAACTATATCACAGTTATGCTGACAACGAATTTAGCTTACGCGCCGGCGTGTGTCAGATAGGATTTTTAAGTCTGTGTTACAATATTCTGCTAGAATCACTTTTGGGGTGTTCCAGATCTTAAATATTTTACAGTTCTGGTAGCGTAATGTGTGGTCAATGTTTCATTAATTAAATTTGATATAGGTTTAGGAGAAGAAAAAATATTAGGATGATAAATACACTGACCAGCTTTGTTTTACCCAAGGTCAATATACTTCGGACAGATTTTTTTAAAAAAATCAAGGCACATATTGGTTTGGTAACATGTATTGCACTTAAGTTAGTTTTGGTTTACTTTGTTGGAAACCAAACTAAAGCATGTATGTGTATGTGTGCTTGTGTGAAACACAGAGAAAATAGAGCTAAAGCCCAGTTATAAACGATCCAGTACCCAGTTATCTACTATCTAGAACCCAGTTTATTTACTTTCCAGCCTTTTCAAGGTCTTGCTCAACAAACCTAATTTTGTATGTTCACAAAAACATTTCTCTATTTCGTTATCATTTCTAAACATGGGTGACACAGCCTGAGGTATACGTTGGTACATGTATTGAAGGAACTCTCTCAAACGTACTACGTATTTGAAAAACAGTAAGTGTATAAGAGAAAAAGCATTCCCTCTAAATCTAACCCTACTATTTTCCTAACATGTTAGTTATATTTTTGGCGGAAATGCGAGTGGCAGTAAAGTATGGCCCATCACTACATGAAAACTCGACTTACACAGCTGAATTTTTTCCAGACTGCATTTCCATTGCATACCACAAGGTTTGCAACCAAAGTAAAGATTTCCTAGATTGCATTCCAAGTACAAACAAACGAACGAATTTGGTATTATGCTAAAGAAGGCATGCACTGTACCATTTGGTTTCTCCACGCTAAAGATTTTTTATGACCATTTATCGGTGTAGGCCATTATCTTCACTTATAAATTTTCACTGCAACAAAGGGTGACGGAACTCTAATCTGCAGATAGTGCATTGAGAGAGAGAGAGAGAGAGAGAGAGAGAGAGAGAGAGAGATAGCATATATAAATATATAATCAATACTTAAATAACAAACCAAAGCACTTTAAGCGAACAAAAATTTAATTTATTCTAAAGAAGTCCATGTTTTCTTTCGTAATTATACCCAGAGTAAATGATGAAATAGTTCTTAACGTTTCACTTGAAGCTGTACGAAGCAGTAGTAAATGTGATCAGTCAATAATGGACACGCAAGTCGTGAAAAAGTCACTTCTTCTGGCGATACTTCCTTCAAATATATATATATATATATATATATATATATATATATATATATATATATATATATATATATATATATATATATATATATTTCTGAAAGTCACAAAAGTATTTCATGGACTTCGTCTCATGGGATTCGGTGCAACATGCCGTCCTTGTAGGTAAGTAGCGTGGCATCTTCCTCCTGAATATGGACCATTGATTAAAGACTTGCCATTTTAACAAGTTCAGACTATCGAACGGCGCAGAAAAACACATCAAATGTTCTCACTGTGTAAATAGCAAATGCCACCGATTCAATGCCAAATGGATGAAAATGTTGGCTATTGATATTTAATGAAATAACTTAAAATCAATGACGAAGTGTTCTGCTGTAGGTTTAGGACAGGCAGTGTGGCCAAATAATGATGAGAACTGTTTTTTATGGTTACAGTGCAGACAGACTAACAAATTTCACTCACGCAAAGATGTGTATTGGAACTTTGTTTTTCTTCGCCACGCAAAAGATTGGATTTTGCTATTTATCGGTTAAAGTCAATATTTTTCATTAGACATTTTTGACTTGAACAAAGGGTGATGGACGAAGGGTACGGCATCAGAGAGTGTTGAGAGAGAGAGAGAGAGCATGTACCATCATTTTAAGGTCACTGCATCCGATTCCCCGATGTACTTTTAAGTAAACAATATTGTATTCGGCCTACCTTCTTTCCATGAGTAGGTTTATAAGTATAAAGAAATATGTATGTTTGCAATAAAAGACTAATAAAATGTGCCTGATGTAACATATATTTTACTTGCTCTCTTGAGTTCTGCAGGCGGCGATTATAAATACGACAGCTACAATCTCACATCTGATAAAACTATGACGTGCCAATGTGTTTATCATGCTACAGACATATCATAAGGTATGAAAGAATAGAAAAATTAGAATTATGTATGATAGAGGTGAAATACAGCGAAAGTCAGATGCATTTGCGATGTCACCTCACACTTTACGTAAATTGCTATAAGTTTATAGTTAAAAAAATAGATCGTAGCATAGCTGAAATGTGTGATGAATTAAAAATGCTGCCAGCTTAATGGTCAAATAGACTGTCTAAGAAACAGATCTCTCTCTCTCTCTCTCTCTCTCTCTCTCTCTCTCTGATAAATCAGCCCCTAAGTATGTATTGATACTAATGGACAATATGTGGGTCAGATGTCACCTGGTTATTAAAATGGGCAATTTCGCTGCATGCAAATCTTTCCGGAACACACCTGCATACAGTTATAGACACTTACCGGTATTTGGTAATATCCATTTATCACATAGTCCGTATATTTTGCATATACAATGCGCAGTTTCATACCTTTTATATTATAAAGTGTTAACATATCACTTTATGTGATTCTGAATAGTCGAAATTAGCCCATGAAATTATTATGCAGTATTCTCTTTACTATTTGGCTGTGATCGGGGGAAAACTTGGAATATTTTGTTTTCAATGAACATTATGGCCGCCATTTTTCGATTCGAGTTTCGAAAGAAATTGGGGAACAAATGGTCTCTTCGGTCTGAGTATAGCCAATTTACCCCCACATTGTAGTGTTATGTTATGTATAATAACATGAAAAATGGCTAACACCCCATGAGAAGAAGAAGAACAAGTGAAACTAGCGGGCACTGCATCAAACAATGCGACATTATGCTCAGTGGGCATTCTGTGTTGAAAAATGATTTTGCATGTGAAAAATGTTCTGTTTATTCGGAAGGACGCTTGTTTTTTGACTTACAGTTTGTAAGAGAAGCATAATCTACTTTCAAAGGTTAATACTAGTTCAAGTTTTGTTTGGACTATTTTTAAGCACAACACATGGAAGGTGTATCGTCTGTCAGAATGAACGAAGTTATTTGATTGTCTTTCTATCTAAGTAATTTCCACTGAAATGGAAACTATGTGATAGAAAGAATCTCAGATGGGTAATAATTTAACATTGAATTGATGAAATAAATTCAATATTACATCATTACCCATTTGAGATCCTCTATATCTAGCACGAAATTAAAATTTGTCACATGACAAAGGGTTGTGATATTCTACGTGGATTTACAAGTCGCCCAGCACATCATTTGGTCCGTAAATTGTATGTACATATTGGCAAAAGAACTCTTCAGCCGACGGAAGCTCGACAGCCACCTGAAATACCGGTGAGTGTATAAAAATATACACCGATGTGTGCAGACAATATTAGCAGCGGAAATTTACAGGTATTAATAAAAAGGCGATATCAGGCCCTAAATCGCCAGTACATATTATAGTGTAGGACTGATATCTCTCGATCTCTCTCAAAACACTCTAAGTCAGACTAGAGTACCGTCCTCTTACTCCATCACCATTTGTTCAGGTCAAAATGTCAAAGTGAAAATATTGACTTAAACAGATAAATATTAAAACCCAAACTTTAACGTGGCGATGAAAACCATGTTACAGTATACGTCATCTTTAGGGTAATTGAGATTCGGTAGTATGTCTGGATTGTTATCGTAAAAATCCGATTCATATGCATTATTTTCCCACAATACCTATATTGAATCTAAAGCAAAACACATCGTCATTGATAATAAGTGACGTCATTAGCTACCAATAGCCAACATTTGTATCGCCTTGGCATTGAATCGGTAGCATTCGCTATTCACACAGTTAGAAAGTCATGTGTTTTTCTGCGACTGTTATTCACTTTACAAAACAAACAACAAAAAAACACACGACCTATTTAAACGATATGTAATGAATGAACATTTGCCCCCTTATGCCATAAAAAGCAACACGGGGTGCTTGAATTAGATATGATAACCCTACTTTGGTCAGTCAAAAATATAATCCTCATTTCGGATTACTTTAGAGTAGAGAGGATTCGTAGTTTACCTTAAAGAGCTGCGATGACGCAATTACAGCGAGTTTGTCAAGATTCAAGTGAAAGGCAAAGAGCAATTGCATCCTCAAAGACATTGTTGTTTTAACCGTTGGTATCTGATTCCTATAAGAATGATGATTAATTTGAAAATGTTCAACTGGTCAGCATTTGATCAATGGCCCATATCCATAACGGAGACATTGGATGCTACGATTTCTGCGTACAGGGATGAAATGTTACACCGAATTGCTTGGGACGAAGTCCATGAAAAGTTCATGACTTACAGGAATACAAAACTTTTAAAAATCGCCTCAAGAAATGACTTCGTCGTGTGTGAGTTAGCGATTGAATTTCAACCATATGGTTATTCCATTATGCTAATATATCACTAATTAAATCAAAAATACGTCAGTGAATGGACAATTTCTAAGAGCCCAATTCAGAAATCCATCACTGCAAGTGCGTAAGCACACTTACCATTACATTTCACATATTCAAGTTTAACAGAAAGGTATTATTTCATTAGTTACTCTGGCGCATAATTACGAAAGAAAAAATATAATTTTATAGAATGAATGAAAAACATGACACTTAGTCTCGCAACTGTTAGTAAAGTACTGGCTTTTGTAATATCCTTAGATCAACGTTTAGGACAAAGATTAATTATAGTGTATGAATTGAATTCGATCTTGTGAGCTTTTACAAAAATGGACCTTTTTTAATCATTTAAATTTTACATAAATTGAATATATACCCTAAAATCATAAGTGATTTGGTTTTTTCTTGAAGTTTTGATTTGATTTTCGAACACACACACACACATAGACATATACAACCTCTCTTTTTTTCTGCTGAAGTCAAAATGTCCAAGCGAAAAATATTGACTTGTACAGAAACATTGTCAAATCCAAACTTTAGCGTAGCGAGAGAAACTGTTACAGTACATGCCTACTTTAGCATAACACCACCTTCGTTAGTTTGCTTGCACTGGAAATGCAGTCTATTAAATCTTTATCTTAATTTCAAAATTCCTTAGTTTATATGCATTGGTAATGCAGTCTGATAAAAACTAGAAGTGTCAACCTTGTAAGATGTTTTCTTGTTTTCCTGTGTCATCGAACCAACATGATACAAATAGTCAGAGACTGAGAGTGAATGCTTTCTGAAAAAAACTACATGGCAAGTTTTGGAGAATTCCTTCCATACATACCCTCCCATCCCAGACTGTCATACCCATGTTGAGAAATGATGATGAAATAGAGACGTGGATTTGAGAAACATATGTTTTTATGGTTTGTTGAGGAAGACCCTTGACAAAGCTAGATAGTAAATAAATCGTGTACTTGATAGTATATAACTGGGCTATAACTCTCTTGTCTATCAGCGTTTCACATATGCACATACATGCATTCAGATGCTTTAGTTTGGTGGTTTTCAATAATAGTAAACCAACATTAATCTGAGCACAGTACATTTTGCCCAACACCTCTGCGCCTTTTACTTTAAAAAATAAATTTCCAACTGCGGGGTAAAACAAAGTCAGTGTAATTATCACTCTAAGATGCTTTCTTCCTCTTAATCTGAATCTGATGAATAAGACATTGACCTCACAGTACGCAGACAGATTTTTTAGGTTTTGGAACACTCCAAAAAATTATTCATTCAGAAGATTGTTTAAAAGGCTGAAGAATCATATGAAATACACGCCAGCTCGTAAGCTAAACGTATGGCTAGCAGAATTATAATATAGTTTAGAGTGCAAAAATCTCTGATTTTCATAACCAAAGCATAATTCGGTCATCTTAAACCAACACTGATCCAATTAAGAAAATAAATATTCTCGGCTAGTATACAAAGAACTCATTTGCAAATGTAACAGAACTTGGGTGAAAATGGAGCATTCATCTCAGACGCCAAAGCACCGGCGTAATCAGTATGGTTATATATGATCGTAGTGACGGACGCCAAGAACGCACAATCGCAGAAGACTGAAATATTATTATTAGATATTTTCTATGATTACATGGCACTTGTACCGGTTGGAAGTGAGTGTGAGTCTTGCACCCTGACATGATGCGTTTAGGCAAGGTCTCCCTGCTGAGCATTTGTCCTTCACGGTGGAAATATTAATAGAAGAACGATGACAGACCTCCAAGTTACCGAGGAGAGAAAAAAAATTCGAAGCGGAACCAAAGCTGTGAGATTAATTCGTCAAGGAAACTGTTTTACTAGCGAAATATATGAGCGCGTGTGTGGATACAGTTTGCTTAACCACCGCCGCGTCCACTGTTGGCCTTGTGCTACTGGAATTGTGACTACAGCGACTATCATCGGTGCATCAGTCCGATATCCCGTCGGGGCTATATTGACAGAAACCGTGTTGCTGGTGGCGCTCTCATAATAATTGTGCTACAGCAGCGTTGATAAATACGCATCTAATCATAAGGTCCCACCGCTACACGAAGCAGTCTCAACACAGTCAGTAAATATACGTGGTGGCCATCGAAGATAAAACGATTAGAATGGCTGAGTTGGAGACGGTTCTGGTTGAAATGGAAAACCATCATCTCCGCGCACAGTTACGGAACCGGGTCGCCAGCGATCCAAAATGGGTAACTGATTTGCATACAGTAAAAGTCGAGCAAACCTTTTTCCTGCGTATATTGTCTGTCTGTGAGCTCACAGCATTGCAGCTCCTAGCATCTGACAAGCTTTCACATGGACTCTCATGGGGAATAAGCTTAGACACACTGGTAGCTGGGTCTGGTACGCAAAAGAACGTTGTCCGGATGACGTCGTTTTAATAGTGGAAACAATGAGAATGCGAGAATCGGAAGAGGCGCTTAAGTTTCTAGCTAATAATAATAATAATGATAATGTCAACTTAGTACAGCGCCTAATCCTTAGAAGCTTTAAGTGCTTTACAATATATATATATATATAACACATAAAGCATAAACAATCACAAGATTACAAAAACAAGCACCATGAAACATAGGAAAATATTTAGTTTGCTTGGATGCCATGTATTAGGTGGATTCTATTTATCATCTGAGGTTTCACTTAGTAGCAAACATAGATTGAGGGTTCGGGACAGATGTGATTTGATGCAAGTTCGTGGGATACTAATGAAGACTGTAGAATATTATCATCAGGTCTGTGAAGAATCCTGTCTAAAATGTGACCGTATGTATGTGTGGGTTGGCTAACTAACTGTTTGAGGTTGAAAATGTGAACATAATTTAGGAGTTTTGATGTGCATTGATTTTCAAAACAAAGTGAAAAGTAAGTCTTCAAGTAATGATATTTTGTACCGAATTCTGAAGCAACTCGCTCTCTCCTAAATACCTCATGACTTTGCGTGCTACGGTTAATTATCGAATTATTTAGATGGGCTGTACACATAGGTAATGTCAGATAGGTAAATTGGACTGAAGATGGCCAAAAAATGTAGCACAGTGAAAAGAATTTGTGTTTGATTCTGAATAGAACAGGTTGCAAGTGAAGGTTACAAGGCAGGGAGGATGGATACTCAGTTCTTCGTGCTTTAAATATAACCCGCTTAGCCGTGTTTTGAACTTTTTGAAGTTTCCGTCGTAGCTACTGAGACGAACCCCATAGAAGTGAATTAGAATAGTCCAGTCTTGTAAGTACTATGGAACACATACATAAGCGTTTTAGTATCATCAAACTAAAGAAAACTGCGAGCGGGACTGATGTATCTCGGCTCCAGATATGCAAACTTGTATATATATGTTAATTACATGTTCGTGTAATGAGAACGTACTATCGAGAGTCACACCTAGGTTTCGTACTGAATGTGTAAATTTAATGCGGTGTTGGTAACACATTTTTTGAGGTAAAGGATATGAATGAAAAGTCTTTGCGTGGTGTCAAAATCGCTTGAGTTTTATCATTATTTAGCCGCAGCTAGTTATATACTACACTACCTTCTTTTGTATGTGTAATTGTGAAATTGCTTCAAACAAATAGCGGGGGCCCCCGAGTGGCCGAGTGGTCTAAAGCGCTCTCCGTTATGGATTACTGCCATCTCACCACTGTCTGCATGAGTTCGAGTCTTGGATTCAGCCGATGTAGGTATGTGAGAAAGCTTGCCAGTAGCTTCTCGTGGGTAGGTGGTTCTTTCCGGGGTTTTCCCAGGTTCTTCCTCCACCATTAATACTGGCCGCCATGTATAGCCTATCGTGTGCTGAAAAATGGCGTTAAACCCTACAACAACAACAACAACAATCAAACAAATAGCATACATAATCCATTAAGTATGCGTAGTTGTGTGTTTGTATGAAAAGAACATTGAAACCAAACAAGATTATTCTACACCCCACACCCATTTGCACGTGATGTTTGCTTTCATGACCAAATTCACATACCTTAATCACCTTTGGCATATGTGTTTGCGTTTTCGCTTGAAACAAATATATACTCACCTCCCATATATATGTGAATGTAGCATAGCCTTCACCAATGTTTGTGTGTATCTTTGTGTTCGTCTGGAGAGTAATTGTGTTTATATGAAACAAATCTCATACCCCGTCTCCATTTGTGTGCGTATTTGTATTTCTGCAGGTATGAACAAATGTGTGTTTTGTAAGAAACAAATTATACTCTAAACGCTACCCCCTCTATATGTGTAATTGTTTTTAAATGTACGAGTAATTGTACATGTTACACACCAACACCAACCCATTTTGTATGTGTAACTATGCGTGTGTGTGTATGTGAAATTATTTTTTTGAACCTTACCTCGATTTGCATGAGTGATTTTGTGTTTCTGTATAAAATTTCATACCATACACGTTTTTGCATGAATAATGGTGCGTTAATATGAACAGATAATTGGCATGAAAACGAAAATTGTATACTACATCCACTGTACTTGAGTGAATCCCATGATGCTGCCATACAGAGATGTCAGAATGAGAAACATCTGCTCCAGAAGCGTATTTAGAAGATAGAACATCATCATCATCCATGAAGTCATCTTTAAACGACATCAAGAGGGATGTCTTACGCAAACTCAGAGTTGAATGGTTCGTGGCTGATCAATGAGGCAGACGACAATCAGTCCTACGCAGACAGGAATAACACGAAGAACGTATATGATACTTTGAAGAGAATCTACGGGCTACCGTCATCATGAACATTCCCAAAACTGCACGCTGACAGCACCAGACAGCTCACGGACAAGGAAAGGATAACTTCAATGAAGAACAATACACTGCAACAAAATCGTCGATCAAATAATCATCTATCAATCAGGAGGCAATTGATCCACTGTCCCAAGTGGAAATCAACAGACCACTTGCTAATCATCAAACGCACACTGAGATTGAAAAAGCAAACGACGTGTTGTCAAATAGAAAATCACAAGGTTCAGATGCTATACCAACAGAAGTCTACAAAGACTGAGGTTCGTGCATGGTACATAAATTGACTGAACTCTTCCAGTAATATTGTCTCACGGAACTATACCCCAGACGTATACGGATGCATTTACTGTCCACTTGTACAAGCGGAAAGACAACAAACGATCATGGGGCAACCATCGAGGCATGTTCTTGCTGTCAATAGCCAGCAGTATCCTCACCAGCCATGTACATTTCATCCATCAAATGCTCCTACCTTGGGAGTCGGTGTGGTTTCAGGAATGGACACGGGATATACATGGTGTTTGCAGTTCGTCAACTGCAAAAAAAGACATGCCAAGAACAGAACTAAATATTGTACAAAAGATTCTCTTACGTGACCAAAGCCTTTTACACAATCAGTAGTGGGAGGATTTTGTAAAATCATGGAAAAATTTGATTGTACAGAGAAAATCCTTAGAATGGTTCGGCAATTTTACGATGGCATGCTCGTGACGTGGACGACAGAGAATCATCTTAACCATTCCTAGGCACCAATGGATTCAAGTTAGGCTGTGTGTTGGCACCAATGGATTCAAGTTAGGCTGTGTGTTGGCACCAATGGATTCAAGTTAGGCTGTGTGTTGGCACCAATGGATTCAAGTTAGGCTGTGTGTTGGCACCAATGGATTCAAGTTAGGCTGTGTTGGCACCAATCTTCTTCAGTAACGTTTTCTGCCATGCTTACTGAATCCTTCCGTGAGCATTGTTACGACTCTATGGTCTTAAACTAAATAACAAAAGAAGCCAAACCAACAAGTTTAGTAAAATTCAACAAATAATCGATTTTCCATGAATATCATGTGAAAATATCAAAATAACTTCTAGTATTGTGAATTAAATCCGAAATAGTACTAAACGTTCTATCACAAAAAAAAGTGTAGGGTATCCCGAATTAACTCCAGTGGTTTTTCAAACGAATTCCAATCATGTAAGTGCTGAAGTTCCATTAGCCTGTTATAGTGTTGATGTGCTAATATTATTCATTGATCACAATGATATAATCCAAAATGGACGAGAATGAATTCCCAGTAATCCCAAAATAGTGGTATAGTCAGGAAATAATCAATGAAAGCTTTATACTTCAAGTGAATAATTCAAATCCATCCTCTCGAAATGAAAATCAAGCACAACGTTGATTATACTAAAAAACATTAAGATATGGAATGAATAAACAACATTTAAATAAAATGCTAAAACACAATATTAGAACTAGAATGAGGGAAATTTCCCCTCCAATTTGTAAACAACTTACAAATAGAACATTCTTAATTTCTAAAAGAAAAGGAACTTGAACTCATGATCTGTGGATATGTTTGCCTCTAAACACATAGTCGAGAATTAGCTATGTAATATGTTTATAAAAACAAAACAATAGTCAGGTAGACCCAACTCCTACCCTCAGTTATGGACAAAGGTCAATTATAGAATACAAATTAAATATACATAGCATAGAATCATGGACAAAAGTCAACACACAGTACAAATTAAATGTACACAAAAGTGTGACACTAGTATCGATATCAGATACCGATCTTACGACAATCTCTTTAATCAGAGCAGACTACAGTATTACGACTCCGTGGTCTTAAACTAAGTAACAGAAAAGAGCGAAAATTAACAAGTGAAGTAAAATTCAACAAATAATTTTTTCCTAGATTACACACGTGAACATTTAAAAGAAACTTGCAGTAGTTTTAATTAAATCCCAAATAGTTCTTAAAGTTATATTCCAAGTCCAAATGTATAGAGTTCCAACTGTAACAACAGTTTGATAGCTCAATGACCATCGGGCATCAGTGAGTACCTCAGGTGGTCTCTGATTTCTCACCGGGACCCCATTTTTAATAAAATAACAGCTACTTCAGTTTTGTAGCTTCAGTTTTGCTAATAGCCCTCTGATCTTGCTCTTGTTCGACGAGTGGTTATTGTTTGTTAACTTGATTAGGATAAAGAGAATGGGTAGTATAAAGAAGATTGCTTTAATCAAGACCTTTTAAAAATAAGAGTATTTGGAATAGCTCTGCTTGATTCTGGTGTTAATTTTTCAATATCTAGCAAATGTCCTTTTCCTCTTGCAATAGGTGCACGCAGAAAGTGATAAGGATTTCTGATTAGCCGTATCATAAACTTGATTCCTAAACGTTGTGCAAAATTAAGATTTCGATGTGGTCGTAAAATGCTTTTTCCCAACAAAAAAAAAAAAAAAAAAAATGCTGAGATCAAGATCTTTTGACAAATGAAACTTTCTGTGTCAACAAATAATCGTCCGCTGTATGATCAGCATCTTATGAAGTTTCGACCTTTTTGCTCATCAACATAGATCCTGAAGTCACCATGGACGCAATTCTTGAATGACGCAATTCTTGAATTCTTCAGTTAATAATGAGATGTCTGAGGTTATCGTAGTATTGACCATACTTCTTGGTTTAGAACCACTTACCAAATAATTGCTCTTTTCTTTTTGCAAATTCGACATAGGTCTGTAAAGTTGGTTTTTAAAAAAAACAATTCCTAAACCTTTGTCTATATAACTCAGGTATCAACTCATAACCCTTAAATACATACTCCTTAACGACATCATAATTTGCACTTTGTTGTACCGATAGTAAAATGTAGACTTCATGAGCTCTGCCAATAAGTACACTTTGTATTAATAGAGTCCAATCCTCTCTTTGACATCAACAGTTCAGCAATTTTTTTTTCAAAATGAGAAACTATTTATCTACTTTTCCTCTAAAAGGGGGAAAATAGCCAAATATTTCTGGTAATGTCAAAACCTGAACTTGTTCGTAAGGTTGTGGAGAGCGTTCCACTTGCAATTTCGAATTACTTTAGTCTAAATTGCATTTCCCTTTCTTACTTTCTTATCTTTCTCTCTGTATTTCCATCTCTTCTATTTTGAGTTGCATTTGCATACCTTCTCTTTCTCTTTCTCTCTCTCCCAATCTGCTCCGGTGGTCTATTGGTTAGAGCGTCCACCTGAGATGCGGGTGGTCGCGAGTTCGAGCTCCGGCTGAGTCATACCAAAGACTTATAAAAATGGTACTAACAGCAACCTCGCTAGGCGCTCAGCACTAAGAGGTTAGTGTTAGGACTGGACTGTCTGGTTTCAAGATAATGTTACTGGGTGAGACATCATGCTACATGTCTGTGTCATGATACCCCAGTGCTAGAAAAAATAAACTGCCACACTGCAGACATCGTAGCGATATGACTGAAAAATTGCTAAACCTACGTAAAACAAATCCATATCACAGTCACACACACTCTCCCAACCCACTTTTCACAACTGCAGTTCTCTTTCTTATTTCTACAGCTGTATTTGTCTCTTTTTTTCTCTCTTTCCGAAGATGAGGCCTTCATAACTCTATTTCCATCTGGAGTTTTAATTTCAATTAAATTACTTCCATTCTTGAGCCAGACAGAGACTTACTAATGAAACCCAACGCAGTTTTATCAACCGAATTTTTTTCCCACCAAAAAAAATGGACAAACGTATTTTGTATTTCTTACTTTCTTAAAGAAGCCTTAGCCACAGAAAGATCATATTGTCTGGCAAGCTGGAATAATTAATCATTTTTCAAGGACACTAACCCTTCCTGGGTAGGATTTAAAATAAACTTCTCCACTTTAGATGAAATGGTGAAACCTTATTGGTTTCACGATAGATTTATCAAGTATGTGAAATTAAAAAACCTACGACTTAGAAAATTATGAAACAAATTTAAACTTCAGAAGCAAATAAAAGTTTTCTGAAATAATTTAGAGAAATTCGTATCCCAGAACGGCCTCCACTTTTCTATTACGACACTATAATCCTAAACTCAGTAACAGAAAAGAGCGAAAGGCAACAAGTTATGTTAAATTCAACATATAATTTATTTACCTAAAATACAAAAGTGAAAATTTGAAAAGAACTCGTCGTACTGTGAATTAAATGCTAAATAATCCGAAATGAATATTCAGAAATACAAATGTATAGAGTTCAACGTGAATTTCAGCCGTGTTCAAAATAATTCCAATATTGAATGCGTTGATGTTCATGTATTCTCGAATGTGATAACGTGCCAATGGCATGAAATGTGGCGACGTGTTAATAGTCTTCTGATCTATCACAATAATATAATCTAAAATGTTCTTGAATTAATTCATTATAATTATTAATTAATCATTTAGTCCAAAAATATTAATGAGCACTTTGTAATTCCGGTGAAAAAGAATTTGAATAAATACGTCCAACTCATTTAAAAACTGAACACAACAATAAATCTGGTTCAGATGTTAAAGCACGAATAAATAATTCTTAAGTAGTCAAGTTTATATTCCCCTCGACTTGACCTAGGGCACAATTACCATTTTTTGGAAATACTCTGTCAACTTAATGGGAAATTTCATTTTTGGAACTTTCTAACGTCAAAATCAAGACTGTATCTTTACCTCAAACTGAATTAAACCTGTAAACAATTAATAATGATCTGAATATTTGATCTATAATCATATAGAAATCTTGAGAATGAATTGTGTTGTTTACACAATAAATGTCACAAATAAAGTAGACTATTGACTCAGATTTCTGACTATGGTCAATTACAAAATGCAGACATAAATACCATAATGATTGAGAAAAGCCAACAAAAACACACATTAAATAGATATAACAATAGGCGAAGAATAAATTACAGGAAGTAACTTTTAATGAGCTCCAACTTTCTGACGACTGTTCCTTGAATGCCAAATGTCTAAGCCTGAGGAGCAGAAACGTATGGACCGTTTTGCTTCATCTTGTGACAATTTCGGTCGCAAGCAATATCAAGAATTCTTGAGGTAATGCACCAGTAGGGCCTTGCGTAGAGCCGACAATCAAAGTAAATGGTTAAAACCTACTAGCTGTGCACGTGTTCACCTATCTCGGCAGTATGCTGTCACATAATGAAAACAACAACGGAATTGCTAAAACAGTTGTTGTCCCTGGCAAACTACGCGCAAGTGCGTGGGAGCGCAGGAAGCATCCGTCTACAAACATAACTGAAGGTCTATAAAACCATTGTGTTGCCGTCTCTGCTGATTGTATGCGAAACCAGGACGGGGTACAGGCCCCATGCTAAGAGGCTGAACTATTTTTATATGGACTGCCAGAGGAAACTGATGAGGATATGATGGCAGGAAAGGATCCCAGATACAAAGGTTCTAACAAGGGCAGGCATTTCAAGCATACACATTCTCCTGATGAAATTACAGACAAGATGGACAGGTCAAGTCACGAGAAAGTCTGATAAGCGACTGCCAAAGATCTTCTACTGCGAACTGAAGGAGAAAAAGCATTCTCAAGGTGGTCTGAAGAAATGCTTCAAAGATTCCCCCAAGTCATCCTTGAAAAAATTCCACATTGAGCCTGCGTCTTGGAAGATCTCGCGGAAGATCGCTTCACTTGGCGCAGTCACATAAATTGTGGAGGTAGGTAGACTATGAACTTGGGAAAATTGCAGAGGTAGTGCATACGCGAGACCAGCATAAATCTAACGTCCTCGATCGATCAAGAAACCCAAATGTAATCTCCTGCCTCTGCCACAGACAGTTCAGAGCAAAAATTGTCCTGATCCACTCACGTACTCAAAGAAACCTAACCAGTTAGTGATGTCTTGGTTATCTCCAAGGACTAACAATAACAACCCACTCATCTTTGTATGTACAGTTGTCTTTGCATGAAACAAGGTTACCATATCCTCATTTTGTATGTATGATAATGTTTTTACCCCGACACAAAACAAATCATCCTACCACCATGTTTATGTCTAACTGTGTTTGTAAAAGATATTGCGTGATTGCGGTTGCGTAAGAAACAAATGGAAGTCACAATTACTATATGTAACTGTGTGCTTGTATGAGAAAATAATGATTGGTACGAAAACATATTATACTACATCCCCATTTGTATGTGTTATTGCTTTTTGTAAGAAATGAAAATAGAATGCCATACTTTCCTCTTGTGTGTGTAATGGCGTGTTTATATGTAAAACGCATATTCTACTTGAATTTCTTATGTGTAACGGTGTATTTTTATACAAAGTTTTAAATCCTAGTCCAGTTTGTAAGTGTGATTATGTCTGAATGAAATAAATTTCATACCCTATCCCACCCCCCTTTGTAAAATGTGATTGGGTTGGTATGAAAAACGTATCATTACCTACCCCCCCCCCATGTTGTACGTCTATACATATCTGTATGAAAATAATCACCCCCATCCCTCTTCTATATGTGCAATTGTGTGTGTTTGTGTTTATATATATATATATATATATATATATATATATATATATATATATATATATATATATATCAAAACCACTGGTGTATGTGTAAGTGTGTTCTTGTAAGAAAAATATCTTCCCATTTCCCCTTGTGCACGTATAAATGTGTTTGCATGGAAAAGTCATAACCTTCACCCTCACACATCTGTGATTTTGCTTACATGAGAAAATAGTATACTATGTCAGCAGTTTGTATGCGAAATTATGTTTGGATGAAAAATTATACATCATCTCGTTTTGTATATGCAGATATATGATTGTATAAAAAAATATCATGACCTTTCACAACTTGTATGTGTGGCTTCGTTTGCATAAAATAAAATCATACCTTACCCATTTTGCAGTTTGTAAAAAAATATTTAGTGTGGAAAGCAAAATTATAATACACCCTCGTTTGTATGTGGGATTCTGTACTTACATTAATATACCTAATACCTAACCATATTTTGTAATCGTATGTAATCGTGTGTTTGTGTGGAAATAAATAATACTGCACCCCCAATTTATGTGTGATTAAGTATCTGTGTGAGAATACCTTCTCTGCTTTCTTATTGCATGCGTCATTTTGTTGTTGTATTTGTGTGAAGAGAAAAGATTTCCTGTTCACCTTCCGTACTGAAGTTGCTTGCAAGTGTCATTATTTGTGTTTTTGAATATAAAAAAACGTTTTATTTTCAACGTTTCAATAACAGTGCTAAAGCAGGGAATGAATTGGTGATATTTACCGTTACGTCTCTACCAATCTCTCTTTACCAATCAATGAATCCGATTATTCGTTTCTTTGCAAGCATTGACAAAATTATGATAATCTGAAAACCCATCTTGAAGTTTGTTTCTGTTTTTAAAAAATATTGTAATTTCCTTCTACATGAAAATAATATGAGTAGAACAGTCTAAACTATTTTAGTGAAATTCATTCAGTTCGTTGTCTGTAATTTGGAGTATTTGTCTGTAATTAGGTGTATTTGTCTGTAATTAGGTGTATTTGTCTGTAATTTGGTGTATTTGTCTGTTTCTCCATCCTGTTCACATTTACATAAGGTATTATACCCTTCAAAACAAAATATTCAATTCTCATTAGACTCAATACCATCCCATACGGTTTTAAAACACCTAAATGAGAGTGGAATATTTTAATTTTTAAAAAATTTACAAATATTGCAACATAAAATCCATCGACTTTATTAAAGCCAAGCCGACAATGATTTGTACATACTATTTTACAAAACATTTTTTAAATTCTGTACTTTGTAGTGTGAACAAAGTTGATAACGGTCCATACGTATGGGTTTACGAAACATGTTCAGTTCGGTACGATGTAGTGGGAACCAAGTTGAGAACAGACCATCGCTCCACAAATCATTTATCAATACATTATATTTGATATAGCGGAGTCGCCGAGTTCACTTGGCAAAAAGTCAACTTCGATCGAAGACGAAATGATGTTTCGATCAATTGGATGAAAAATGATGAAAAAGTAGACAGGTGGTTAAGTGATCCACAACAACTTTTAAATCGATGACAAGACGAAAGCGTCACGGAACATTGACATCCACGTCTTACTAACCAACATTGTCAACCCTGCAAATATATTCACTTTTAAATGTTGGTATTGTATTATACAATATTCATTGGCTTCTCCGGTTATTTTTCCAGTTTAGAACTAAGACACTGTACATGAAGAGGAAGGGTTGCCTAATCCTGGCTCGTCATTATTTAAAAAGTAAATGAATACGATGAGTGTGGTTTATGAAATACTGATTAAAAACACAAAGACCCTTTGTTATTATTTTTGTAAAAACAAATGTTCTTTCTGCCTCTAATTAACCATTTGAATAATATCAAGAGAGTCAAATAAAATCCAGTTCATTCTCTACATTAAACAAAACTTATAAAATGCTTCAACTGCCTTCTTGGAATATTGTTAGACTTTCTATCGGTCTGTAAAAACATAATCGGAATTTCCAGGGTAATTTACAAGTTATAAAAGTACACTCTAAACACAGAATTATATATGGTAATGTGAACTCTTTTTCAGGTCTAAAAAGTTTGTGTTTGTCATTAAATGCATTTTTCTGACTCTCGATTAAAATTTGCATTGAAAACCATGCCTAACGCTACTGGTAAGCTTTCTCACATACATTGGCTGGGATTCGAACCCAAATGGAAAGAGGTGAGATGTCAGTGATCGCTGAAGGCAAGCACTTTAGACCACTCGGCCACCCGGGATAGAGTAGAAATGTTGGTTATATTTGTGTCGTTTTTTTTGTACCAAATTAATGGCAATGTGTACTTACGTTTCGTGACCGGGTAAGGTAATTTGTAACTTTAAAATGAGGGTGGTGCGTGTGTTCATTTTCTATGCAGCATGTTTTGAACTACACAGATCCTATCTCAACAGTAAATATTGACTGCGCCAGAAGGAACAGTCTGGATATCTAAGCAGCAATAGGGTCTTATAGGTTGTTATTACTTATTGCACTTTTTGGTCTCACTGGACAGTTTATCTGATGAATTTTCATCCGACGATGACCAATTACAGAAAAATGAGAATAATTTTACACTGAAGATACAAATAAAAACAAACTAATGATTTTTGTAGAAAGCATACATGTGAGATTTTGACTGCAGTAATCAGGTTAATTCCTGATGCAACTGGTGGTTTTTATACTGAACCAACACTGCCACCAACCCCTAAATTTTACATTCATTTTTGACAAGAAATAGCTATTTTGAATATTTTTCTGTGACAAGGCAGCTAAAAGAATCAGTATGTGCCTTATGCATGAATAAAGTTCACTAGTACTATAACAAATTAGCATACTTTTCATCACCCCTCAACCATCTAGATTTTTAGATATTTACCTCTGTAGCAGACACACATAAATACGTAAGCCAAGTCGACAGCTCATTTGCAGCCCAAGTTACGCATTTGATCTCGAATGCAAATCTAACTGTGACAGGCAGTCACCAACAAGCCAACCTATTTCCAAGCCTAACTCAAAGTAAATCTGAACCACATTATAGATTTAGCTTAAGTGTGAATTTATAAATGCTAGGCTTGTGATAATTAGGTTCATGCCTTCTACCTTAAAAATTAGGGGGGTGTCAAAATATGAAACTATCCAGTGAGACCTTATCATTAATTAACTCACCATTTCTTAACGTCTCTGTATTTGGGAAGTTCTGGGGAAGAAGGAGAAGCGCAAATCGGCTACAGATCTGCTCATGGTAGTCAGCTGCATATCGAGGTCACTATAACGAGGCACGAGGATCACATTCTAACGTTTTGCTTAAAAGAGAGAGAGAGAGAGAGAGAGAGAGAGAGGGGTGGGGGGAAGAGAGAAACTTTGTACATTTTTGTCAATATGAAAAGCTTAACATGAAAGTTTTCTGATTTTTGTTCATACGGCTTCCTCGCAAAATATTTCTCAAATCACGTTTTATTAGTTTTTATTTTGAGTTCACACACTTAATTATGTGAGTGATGGGTGTGTGTGTGTGATTTGGATTTTTAGCGTTGCTTTAACAATTTTTCAGTCATATCGCTACGATGTCTGCAGTGTGGCAGTTTATAGTGATGTCTAGCGCTTAGGTATCATGCCGCAGACATGTAGCATAATGTCCCAATCTGTCACATTATCCTGACACCAGGCCGACCAGTCCTGACACTAACCTCTTAATGATGAGCGCCTAACATTGCAGCTGTTAGTACATTAGTTATAAGTCTTTGTTATGACTCGGCCGGGGTTCGAACCTGCGACCTCCCGCATCCCAGGTGGACGCTTTAACCACTAAGCCACCGGAGTGGTATATGTGAGTGATTAATGCGCAATTATGTTTTAAATTATTTTTGTTTCCTTTCTGCTCAAGTCATTAATAATTAGGAACAAGTTATCTTAATAGTCTTACAAATGTTGATCTAGGAAGAATTTAATCTGATTTCTCGCATCAGTTAGTGCAGGACAAAATAAATGGAAAATTTCAACGATTTTTCTAACGTGCCATACATCTGCCGCGGGGCCCCGAGTGGCCGAGTGGTCTAAAGCGCTCTCCGTTACGGATCACTGCCATCTCACATCTGTTTGCGTGGGTTCGAGTCTCTGATTCGGCCAGTGTGGGTATGTGAGAAAGCTTGCCAGTAGCTTCTCGTGGGTCGGTGGTTCTTTCCGGGGTTTTCCCGGGTTCTTCCTCCACCATTAATACTGGCCGCCATGTATAGCCTATGGTGTGCTGAAAAATGGCGTTAAAACCTACAACAACAACAACAACAACAACATATGCCGCACTACATTGTGAATTCAGGGTGTGTCTCTGTGCATATTGTTTTCTTTTGTCACCTGTGTGTTGGGAAGTTTAAGAGGATCGAGAGTTGCTGTAGTTCAATTTTTGCACCTTCTTAAACGCAATATTTTTCTAAAAGGTATCTCCACGTCCCCAATCCGCAGTATTGGCTCGAATCAACAACCACCTTATTAAGAGATATGTGAAACTTGTAACCTCGGCTATCGCCGTACATACGACACAAGAAGGATACGCACTAGTAAAGTGGCTACATTTCCTGCAAAAAAATCTGTGCCTTTAATGTTTGTAAATAAGCCCAGTTACACGTGTGAAAGAAGATTTTAACTGAATCACCTTAAACAATGTTAAAGTAAAATACAAGGAAGTTTTTCAGTTCGGATTATCAATGGTCTTTGTTTTTTTTTTCAATATGTGTGTGCGTGCGTGTAAAAAAGGAATTTCGCGGAAAGCAGCATGACACGTAAACGAAACGTACGCACTGGTGTGTAAAAAATAGGTTACCTTCATCCAGTTTGAATCTTAGCAACCGAATCTCCAGAACATAACGAGGGATCGTAGCCAAATATCTTTCTAACTGGTGGAGCCACAGAAAAAACCGGTTCCGATATTTGGTCATCCTCGGAGTTTATCGTTAGCCAGAACAATCGATTGTTGATCAGTCGAGCGATAAATAATTGTAAAACTACAATAATACACATATCAGTGAAAAATAACATTGTTTTATGTCATTTTTCAATCAAAATAAATATTTTATTAGCACTACAGGACACTAAAAGCGCCATTTGTCTTCTTTTTCAGTTTAATTAAAATTATTATATCTTACCACTTTTGGTCTCCTTGTGTTGAAACCTTCATTGCCAACCTATTATACATAAAATCTTAATACTTTTAACTTCATTTTCTTCTCATTAGTGTGGCTTTAATAAAACCGCGTGATTAGTGTGGACTAATGAAGTCTCCTAAACAGTAGTACAAATGTAACGTTTCATTTTTTAGTTAAGTATATGAAAGAAAGAACAAAATAAGTAAATGCAAAATGTACAACTTATTGTCATAATATTTGTATTCACTTATTATAAGACAATTTATGCAAAATAAATGTAAGAACTGCCCTTATTTTGGTCAACAAAAGCTAAATATATGGTCACGAAGAAATAGATAGACTTGACATGAATTATAATAATTACCTCTATGAAAAGGGTCAGGACTCGTATTAATAAATGATTAGAAAAAGAACAGATGTGTGTGTTTGTGTGTTAATTAGAAACAATTCCCTTTCACAATATTACACCATGTTTTATTGCGACAAAATCCAATGTAATGTTCTAAATCTTATTGCAAACTGTCATTGCAAGACTGAATTTTACACACCAAGAACAATACAACTGTATTTAGACCACGATAATGCTGTCCTGCTCTCCTTTTTTTTTTTCTTCTTCCAAGTAATATTTTATGTATAGGTTGTCTGAACAAAATGAAAATAGATCATATCATTTCTAGCCAATCTGACATATATCACTGCACACAGACGCACAGACCAAACACACACACACACACACACACCTCTGTACATCCTCTCTCTCACCAAGTTATCGCTTAATATTAAATTAAACCCAATTTAAATAAGAAGCACAGTCGTCAAGTCATCATAATAAAGATAATAATACTCTGTTTTAACCGAAATTTATTTTCAGGAGGAGTTCAGCACTAACATAGCAAACATTTTTCCACTTATATGACTTATAAAAATACTGGTCTAGGATGACTTTTTTGAAAAACATACAGTCGTAGACCTCCAACCTGAGAAGAAAAAAACATTTACAGTTGTATATAATGCAGATATGGTATTATCTTATTAATATGTTAAATACGTTTAACGTGAAAAAAAAAAATTCAATGGGAATCTTGTATATTCCCAAACTAAACAGCTAAAATCACTTCTAAGGAAGTCAAATTTGTTTTACTAAACTACCCCACCAAGTAACTATCTAAAATACTTATTCAGAATAAATTGCTGAATCGTCCATCGTTCATACGATTTTAGGAATATGAATCTGTTGAAAAATAATTTTTAAAAGAGTTATGGTGTGAAAATATTTTTTTTTAAATGTAGATTCCTAGAAAATTTGGTTTTCCATTTGCGACTACAATATCACCGATTATGCCTAATATTTACTTACCTAGCTTTTAACTCCTTTTTTGGCACATACAACTTAGTTCCTCGTCTTTTTAAAATCCTCTCTTAACGACGATAACGTTCATAATCCATCCGACTGAGATATCTTGTTAAAGCAAGATGAAGATGTTATCTTTTTATTGCTTGTTCGTTAAGCCGGAATTGTATACCGGAAATAATCTTGGACGGTTTTGTTCCATGCTGCCACCTGTCGGTTCATAGATAACTGACTACGATCCCTAATTACACCCATGAAATTTCATGACTCCATGCACACAACGTTCAGGTTCTAGATATTTATTCAAAAATATACAAGAAAACCTCATGGTTACTGAAAAGCGCCCTCTCAGATAAAAATATTAACACACTAGTCTCGCGCCTATGCTTTCGGGCGAGATACAATAAATGACTTTTTGCAACGGAGGTGGAAGGATTTCCTAACTTAAAATCTGTTTTATTCTAGTATGCATTACTAGAGACTCTTAGTCTTTCCAAATCGTGGAATGTCACTTATAAGAAAATAGTAAATTGATGAGATTTTGTGTGATTTACCTGCCTGTAGCAACAATAAGGGATTTGCGGATTACTCCCTACTATGACTTCCCTTCTGGGCCTACCCTCATCAATTAAATCGAAGAAACAAAACGTGAAGCTGTCTGGAGAGCTGAGGAAATGGACAATATCGTGACGTAAGTACTACGGAAACAACTGTTCCATATCTCCAACGTCATCAACCCTCCTTGCAATATCATGCATTTTCCCAAATGCAACAGACAACCTTATACCTAACGAAGTGTATATCTTTACTATTTGTAAACTTACTAAAAGCGCCGTGTTTTGCCTACCGAGCAAAATTCGAGAATTTCATTAACACTTATCCAGATCTACAATACAGCTACATGCATGTAATTTGCGGTTAGTCCAAGAGAAAAAGGTGGTGGTTGTTTTTAGGTTTTTTTTTTGTTTAACGCCAGTTCTCAGCGCAGGATATATACTATACATGGCGGTCAAATAAACAGTGGAGAAAGAACCCCGCTAAGAACCACCGACACACGGGAAGCTACTGGTAAGCTTTCTCACATACCCACATCGGCCGAGCCTGAGATTCGAACCCATGCGGACAAAGGTGAGACGCCAGTGATTAGTAAATGCGAGCGCTTTGGACCACTCGGACACACGGGCCAAATCGAAAAGGGTAAAACATACCGTGCATAAGCAAATCACTATAAATGACAATACGAGAGAGAAAACTATTTGCGGTGAAAGGCTGCAGTATCGTGTAGTGGACAAAATACAACTACAGAGGATATAACCCAAAGAAGGGGCTTTATCATCCATCGCTAGCTGTAAATTGAGCTGTTCGCTGTCATTTTCACACAACATGATACGGCGTTGGTTCACCCTCTAAGGTTGACAGTTTTCTCAAGTTGATATCCAGGGTGGGTGGAGTCAAGTGTCACAAAGCAGAAGCCATTATTCTCAGAAAAAAGTCCATTTGCAGTAAAAGCCCACCAGTTATGAACGAACAACTGAATGAATGAATTTCCTGTTACACCTGTTGAGATCGATGGAACCATTCCGTATTTAATACAAAATGTCATCAGATGACCACATTGAAAATTATGCTTTATCAGAAAAAGATCGAAGGTCAGAAGAATCAATGGGATGGATATGGGTGGGGAAGTGGTTTGAGGAAGCACAAGAGAGTGGGACGGGCAGTGGGCAGGAAGAACTATTTGCTGGTAAAAAATTCGGCATTTATCGTACTAACATCAAGATTCCACACATTTTCTAACCAACTCGAAAACTCGGACGACTGATGAGTGCAGTAGTGAGCACACTCGCCTAGCACCTCAGAAGTATCAAGTTCAAACCCCGGCAAGGGCACAAGGAAGTTCTTGATATTAAAACTGTAGTCCCTACAAAAATCAATTTGAAACTAATATGATGATCATGTTTTTGCAGCTATAAACTACTGAAAGTGGTTCTCTAACCACAAGATCACCCACTTCTGCTTTTCCACGTGTGCATAATCCCACTGTGTGGACTTGATATTAGTGGTACAACGATACGCCAAAAGCGAATCGCGACATAATGCCACCTACCAAACCCATATTCAAATATGTATTGCAATAAAGTACCACTTAATGAAAACAATAAAATAATTACTGACATTTCCTACTTGAAAAATGCAACATATCTAAATGATTTTATCTTGTAAGACATCAAACTGTAGTAATATGAACATACTAAAATAAAACTGAAACAAGCTACAAAAACCAGACAGCAGTTAAATTATCAGCAAATAAAAATCTCAATTTCTAGTCTGTTTATATATTTTAAACTTCATTGCAGACCAGCCCCTT